>ML278736.1:0-11244 GCA_005239495.1 Nicotiana undulata
ACCAGAAAACGGACAGCACCTCCCTTATTTTAACTACATCCCATATGCTACCAAAGGTCACCAAACAACACAATATAATTCACAATAAGCTCTCTGAATAGTTCAACAATCATTTTGAGCGGCAAGCTCGATTGGAATCCGTATAACCCATATCACATCTTATAGACTTCATACATTAACTTAAAAACATCATTAATATGATAATGAAGTAATNGATCAATACAACCTTAAGCACCTGAAAGAACACAATACACACACCTCCTAAAGTAGATTCAAGTTGTAATCCAAGTTATATTTATCTTACAACAACCCTCAATGGAAAAACAGCACCGTAGAAGTGACATAAGCTCATCCTAGTATTATCGTGTAGTTTATTATCCTAAAAACTTAACCAACATACGAGCAAGCTTAAACACAATTAGTAGGATGTTATACTCATCTTAACCAGTAGCAAAAACTTTAAATTTCAGAATAACACAGCCCACAACTATCCTCGATGACAACACAACCTCAAAGAGGTGTTATTCTTCACTAGAACTAACTTTTGATGTTGAAATATGGTGTAATCCATTTGCAAGACTTTAAATAACCTAGGGTTGATATTAAAACCATAGAAGAGTATTTTACAGAACATAAACCACTTAAAACAACATCCCACACGAGCTGGAACCACCCAAAAATCAGCAACAACAAGAAGAACAAGAAACTTACTAGCGCGACGGGATTCCCGACACTTGATTTGTGTTGTTTGCCCTTTGTTTGTGTCTTGTATCATGAGATAACCTTGAGAGAGTGTTTTAAGGTGTATAGGGTCTGAATATACTGAAACTAAAGTAGTTAAAACGGGGGTTGAGGCGTCTTATGTATATCAACATATCTAAATCGCCTATGTGGTTCCCATAGAGAGCTACTTGGCGCAGTCTCGCTAAAACACGAATATCTCTCTACTCCGACTTCATATAGACGAAAGGTTTAACGCGTTGGAATCTAGACTCATAGATCTTCCATTTGGTAGGTAGATCATCCCCTAATTCGAAGTATATTGGGAGAAAATAGTACTTACATTTGACCTAATGTTCAGCACATTATGAATGTAACTTGTTAAGACCTTTGCCAACTTTTGTTCCACAACTTGTTTTACTTCAAAACGTAGCACACGAATATCATATGACAAACATAACTCATAGCATAAACTCCTTATCATGTAATGAACCATAGTCTCACCCTAAAGTACACGTTGTAATATTTCAAACTCGTCAACTTTCGACGAATCTTATTTTCTTCAATTGGTTTAGCTTCTAAGCTTTCCAATCTTGTTGGTACTCGTTATTCAAGATCTTAAATATTTGTAACCTCCAAGGTAACATTATTAACTTACTATATATTCCATCAAATATAATCTTATTTTTGAGCTCACTCAATTGACTTACGATGTACTCTCACGTACGAAAACATGGGGTGTAACAGGCTTGCACCTTTCTCCAAAGATCATCTGGACCTGTTTCAATGATGGCGGTCTGTTGGAAGCATGTTCGCTAGACTTTACCAAGTGTTCATATGTATAGACCCTGCCGGTCATGGTCATCCCATGTGCGGCGCCAGCTTCTTCTATCTTGACCTTACCTTTCCGTCTTGCTTCAGCTACGTAATCCCAAGGTACAACATTTGTGTTGAAAAGTGGCAGGGTTGACACCGTCACTATAATTGGTGTGACTACCTTCACTTCAAATGGGACAGGTGTTGTGGCAGGTGGCATTATTTCTACCTCAAACGGCACATGTGCATCTGCAGCTGGTGCTATTTCAAACTTGAATGGCACTGACGCAACTACCTCAATATCTCCTGATGGTTGAATCTGGACTATGATGGGATTAAGTGTGACCACTGGCTTCTTTGGGTCATCACCTTCTTTGATCAATCTGATCGACCAATTTGGGTCCCATTCTTCTTCTATTTCTGTCATGTTGATGCCTCCACCCCTGTGGTCTTGGAGCGGATTGTTGCGGACATTGGGGGTAGTTTCCTTAGCCTAGATGACTTTGTTATCAATCATAGACTAGATCTTATCCTTCAGTGAGCACCATTCATCAATGGTATGGCCTTTTATGTCGGAATGGTATTCGCAGGTTTTATTTGGATTTTCCCACTAGGATGGATTTTCAGGGGTCACAACAGGGATAAGAGTGACATAACCAGTAGATTTTAGCCTTTCATACAGCTGGTCAATGGGCTCAGCAATAGCGGTATATTGTTTAGGCGGCCTGCGGTCAAAGTTTGGTCGAGGTCTTGGGAAACTTTGGCGAGCTGGAGGTGACTCATACTGAGAAGGTTGGGAGTTGTATGTAAGATAAACAGTGGCTGGTTGGGAATATCTGGGAGATGTGGGTTGGTAAGTAGGTGGAGGTGACGGTTGATATGTTGGTAGAGGTGTTGACTGATATGTGGGTGGGGGTGCTTGCTATGTGAGTGGCGGGGTTCGGTATATCAATGGGGATTTGGGTCCCTGTGCAACCATTACCGTTCCTGCGTCTTTTTTTCTTGGATATTCCCCCGGACTGCAGTGCTTTGTTCGTCTTGTAGTCCTTCAAAATTAGTAACCATTCTGCTCTTAACCCTTCTTCAATTCTCTCACCTAGCTTGATCATGTCAGAGAATTTGTGGCTTTCAATCACCATCAGTCTCTCATAATATTGCGGGTCCTATGCCCGGACGAAGAATTTCTTCATTTGCTCTTCGTCTAGGGCAGGCCTGATCTTGGCTGCTTCAGACCTCCAACGAGTGGCATATTCGTGAAAGGTTTTGGTGGGCTTCTTCTTAAGATTCTTGATATAAAACACGTCTGGTGCATTTTTCGTGTTGAACCTGAACCGGTCTATAAAATCCGATGCCATACTCACCCAATTGGACCACTTCTTAGGGTCTTTGCTGATGTACCAAGACAAAGCATCTCATGCGAGGCTCCTCATAAATAATTTCATCTGAATCTTCTCGTCTCTTCCTACTCCAACCTATTTGTCACAATAGGTCCTCATATGGACCCTGGGATCACCTGTGTCGTCAAACATCTCGAACTTAGGAGGTTTGTAACCCTCTGGTAGTTCAACATCGGGTTGTATGTAGAGATCTTCATAGTTCAACCCTTTAACTCCCTTGCCTCCTTCAACGCCTCAAACTCGGCTAGTCAGTGTCTTGAGTTCTTCGGCTAAGTTCTTAATAAGCATATCCTTCTCACTGGATTCGGGTATGTAATAGATGGGTTGGGTGATGTGCGGTAGAGTCTCCACATATATGGGTTTGTTTTGATGGCCTGGCGCCTGAGCATAGAGATGGTCGTTGGTGGAATTTTGTGGTTCAGGGATGATCAGTGGGGTGTGGCGGGTGTTGTGTTGGTGTTGTGGTGGAATATTCTGATGTTTTGGCGGAGTTGTATGATGGTGAGTTGTTGGAGGATTCTGTTTGTTTGGGGTACTCTGAGGAGGTATGGGACTTTTAGTGTTTGGATGATTGACATTTGCGCTATTTAATCACATATTAAATAACGTAAGTGCGTGTCCTAATTTTGGGAGCCTCGTTCTGCTCGAGGTAGGCCTAGCGACAAGTTGATTTGGAGAACTTAGATGCCAAAATGCCTCATCTCAATAGACGAATCCAAAAACGACACTAGAACAATAAACAATAGATAAAGTCATTAATGGCACTCAGCCTTATTACATTGATAAAAGAAAGAAGATATACCTAGCCTACTTGGTCCCAGAAGGACCTTCCCCAGATTCGATATCCTTGATCCCATCGAACAAGTTCCCTAGCTCGCGCAATCCCAACAGCAGGTATGCTCTGGCAAGGTGACCTCCTTCATTTCCCTCGGCTTTCTGGTAGTCCTCAAACCTCTTGATGATTTTGCCCTCCAGCTCCACTATGCCTCGCTCTAAGTACTCCAACTTCTTATTGGAACGGATAACCATATCTCTCCATTCTTCGATCAACCTTTTGTTGGCCTCATGTATTTCCCGGTGCTCATTTTTTGAATCATGGACCCTTTTGCGTAGTCAGTTGTACTTGACCTGAGCCTCGACATCTTTGTCTATGATCCTATTACCTCGGCTAATTCCAGGCCTCACCGCCCCATATAAGTCGTCTTCCAACCGCCCCATATTAAGGGTAAACAAATTGAGTAACCATAGATTGGGTAAGGGCTTGAAATTACTCCAAGGGGAAGGTGTTAGGAACCCCTCAAAGTCCACAATTGTGGTTCCCGGCCAAACAAACTTTGTGAAAACAAGTAGCAAATAGGCAGTCAAAGTATAAACATGTAAACAAATAGTGGTTTGAAAAGATTCAAAGTCTAAGCACACATATGTGAAGGATAGGGGAGTCCTAAGTTGTTTATCCTATAGGATCACATCAGTGCAATGCCCGATAATCACTCCTCACTGAGGGGCTACATGTGGCATTAGCGCACTGGTCATCATATCCATATCTACCCATAGCCCCACCCCTTAGCGGTTATTAAGCGAGTTTATTTAACGAACTCTAAGCGTGTTGTTACCCATTGTTTCCTTATGGCCCTGGAGGAACTTTAGGACCTCTATACATAGGCAGTTCTAGACAAACCCCTAAGGTTTTAAAAAGGGTAAAATTCTAGGCGACAGGCAGTAACAAATAGGACTGATCAGATAAATGCAGGAAAGCAGTTATGAGGCTCTGATTTACCTCAATAAATAGTGCACATAAACAGCACGTCTCAAACACAAACAAGAGGCAGTTTTATTAGACAGGATCCTAAGACAGGATATCTAAGTGAATGTAAATGCACAGAAATATGTAGCTTTGTTTCATAAACTCAGAAGCAGGGCCCTAATTAGTTTGCCTACTGATTTTAAAACATGTGAGTCTTTAAACGCAATCAAACAGTTTTCCATTTTTATAGGGATTAATTACCTAAGGCTTGCCTAGGCGTGAGACTTTGTAGGATAACAGTTGCAGAATTATTAAACAGTTCAGAGGTTGTTTTACCTTAAACATGTTGTTCTAAGTGATGTGAATCTGAGAGTGCAAAGATTGTTACCAGTTTTATTAACAACAAACATGGCAATTATACGTGAGACTGTTTTATGTCTTTCCATGAATCAGTATATTAAACTAGGCGTGGTTAAGCAAATGAAAATGGAATCCTAGAGCATGGTATCTAATATGAAAATGCAGAATTGTTGACACTCAATATCAGAACTCCTAAGGCATTATTTCTAAATGCACAAAGAGTTACAGAATTAAGACTCGGTTCTGAACGCACAAGAGTAACAACTTTTATGTTAACGTTGTTTATTGTCCTAGGATCAGGATTTCTAAGTGATAGACATAAAACATGGATGAGATACTGAAACAGTAGACATGAGATCCTAAGGACATGTTATCTAGTGCATCCTTGGCATGATTCGTATGCATATATGAGTCCTAAAACATGGATTCTAATGCAGATAGAAGTAATTCATAGCCTAAGACATGATTTCTACCAAATGATAGAATTACATAGCTATCCTCCCCATTTCACTAGCCATTCCCAATATTTGTTTACAAAATAATTATTACAAACCAGCTTAATAAATAACATAAATGGATAAAGAAAAAGAAGAAGTTAAGCTATAGGGAGCCTGAAGCAGGCCCAAATGTACCAGATGTTCATACCCTCAACTGTCAAAGTTTCACAGCCTTTCTCATGTCCGGGTGTGTCAGAGTTCCCTAAGGACCTCAAGGATCACGGGATGTGCTCACACCCATATTTCATAACCAGAACTGAGTAAGTGCAGTATGGAAGAGCCAGCCCCAGTGCATAAAAGTTCAGAGGGATCTCACAGGAATCCCAAAGCAGTCACACACTGTAGGGGCAGAACCTAAGGACCTAAGAGTAGAGTGAGAGTGCTTGAAATAGTTTTGAAAAGGATTTTGATATGAAAACTGTTTGAAAAGGACTCAGTTGATGTTTTATACCAAATATAAGAGGTTTTTAGTAGTGAAATAAGTTAGGTAAGAATAGTGTAAACATTTGAGGAACCAAAAAACAACAGAGTAACTCAAAGCAAACAGGATCAGAATCACTTCAAATGACAGTTTTTCACACTGGGGGAAATGGGTGTTTGGGGACACATAGAGCATATGTAGTGAACAGATAACAGACAGAAGCATAGAAGTTCTTGTAGGGGGTCCCTTGGATAATACATATAGATGCATGAACTTCATAACAGGCAATAGAAGACATGGTTAAGCATAGAATCAGAACAGCTTAGGGTAACAGGTTACTTTGCAACCATATGCATACTAGAAATTAAGTAGCAAGTAAACAAACATTCAGCAACAGAGTAGAGTCAAATTTAGACAGACTACAGGTTCATAAACATGTTGATCCTAAAGTGGTTAAGACATAACTAGTGTACTGAGTAAAACAAATTAGCCACATGTTGGAAAGCCCAACAATAGACAGAAACGGGTTAGTAAACTGATAAACTGAAGCAGTAGAAGAAACACATTGGTTTTGGAACTTGAATTGAAAGAAGAACATACCCGTTAAAGAGAATAGGCAAAAAGTGAAGAACAATAGAGTGCAATAATTAGCCTTGGATTGCAGCCGGCTAATATCAGTAACAGTAGCAAGTAACAAGAAATAGCAGAAAGTTTTAAGTGTAAGAGAGTTATGAACCAGTGAGTTCGTGTCTATAAGACTTGTTTAGTGAGAGTAGAAGAGAGCAATATATATAGTTGTTTGAAAGCTAGGTAAATAAGGTAAGAATCAGATTGTTTAGTGATTATAGGACTCGAAATCAATTAAGAATAAAATCAGTTCAACTCATCCCTTAATTAAGGGAGTCATTTCAAACGGTAAAGAGCATGTAACAAGTAAGGAGAGAAATCATATATAGATGGAGTATAACATCTAAGAAAATAATTCAAACACATTACAGGTATAGAACAGGTAATTAGGGCTAGGTTCATAAAGTTCTAATTAAGGAAACCATATTAAGAATGAGCAAATAATACAATCAGTCGTAAAAAAGGCAACCAATAATAAAAGTCATGAAAACTAGGTAAATCATCAGAAATAGGTATACGAGTATCATCCCAGGAAATCAGGGGTCCAAAGAATCAAAGTAATACTAATTTTAAGGGAGATATTATAAACTTCAAAGAATTAATGAATAAATAGAGTAAAAACAGGCAGAACCAAATCGGAAACCCTAATGAGATGTTACCAAGGTGAAAATCACAAAACACTCAAATTAATCGAAGCAAATTCATGAGAATCAAACATACAGACAAGTTGAATGAACGAACAGTAAAGACGAGCTGAAGATTATAACACAGTGTTAAAACTGGGGTTTTAACATAACAAATTAGGATTGAAAAGGCAACTTAACTGAAGTCGTTTAAACAATGATAAGAATCACTGAATAATACTTAAACTTAGAGGAAATTGTTTTTGAAGAAAATTTTCAAAAACCTAATTAGAAAAATGAAGCGACGCTTTAAAATTGAAAGGTTTTCATAAAAACAAGCAAAATAGCTTAGAAAGCCTCAGATCTGTCACAGATCTAAGAGGTACAGGAGAAGAGGTTAGGGTTTTCTAGAATATAACCCAGAAATAGAGAGACCGGCTTAGAAACCCATAGGTTTAGCCAAAAAATAGAAAGGTCTTACTCGATCGAGCCATGGTGGCTTGAGAATGGTTAGCACAGGCCCAGACCCAGGGGGGAAGTGAACGGCCACTAGTCCCTTGAGTACCTCAGGGTAGCAAGAATCCGGTCATGGGAGGGGATCCATTAGGGCTAGGAGCGGTGGTGAACCACCATAATCAAAGGTGAGCAAGCAACGACGGGTGGAAGCCATGGTTAGGGCAGAGAGAGCTTGAGAGTGAATGAGAGGAGTGACGGAGGGTGAGGATGAGAGAATGAGGGGGTTTGGGGTAGGTCGTTTTAGGTTAATTTAGGTAAGAACGAATATGGGCCGTTGATCAATTTTGATCAACGGCCAAGATTTAATCAGTATTGGGTCGGGTAGACTTAGGGATTGGGCTTGGGTATTTGGGTTGGTTTAATTAAGGTATTGGGCTGGTTTAATTTAGGCTAAAATTGAAATAGAATAGGCTATTTGTTAAATACCCAATCCAAATTAGTTAAAATAATTTATAAATATAAAAAGCGAATTTCATGCATAGAAATAGTTTAAAATGATTATTTAGTATTTCAAAAATACAAAGGACTAATTTCCAGTAAAAGGTAGTACAAAATTATAAGCGTAGGCTATAATTGCAAAGTTATTGTAATTATAGCCAAAAGGTACCAATTTGGCTATTTATGAAATAATTTGGTCTTAATAGGGCCATGAATAATAAATTAAATCAAGAAATGCTTTTGAAATCATATGTGATGTAATTTTGTAATTATTTATTTGGAATAAAATACTGGACAAACTAATAAAAAATGTAGAAAAATTATCGAAAAATATCAATTGCTATTAATGCATGATTTTGAAGGTATGTATGCAATTTTATAATATTTCAGAAAAAATTGGGTATCAACAATATATCAACTGTCAAGACCCATATCCCATAACAGGTCGTGATAGCGCCGAACTATGTTGCTAGGAAAGCCAAGGTGTGAACCTCCAAATAAATAGAATAAAATCTAGCAATAATAGAAACTTGTGTTATTTCTTACCAAATATCCGAATATAAATAAATAATAAAGTGAAGTGATAATAACGTGAAATAATGTAATGAAGACCCACTTGGAACCCCCCCCCCCAAAACCCGGTGTCACAAGAGCATGTGCATCTACAAGAACAATACAACGCTACCACAACATCTGTCTAGAATATAAAATAGATAAGATATAATAACTGAATAAGATAGAGACTCTGTGTGCTGCGAATCATAGCGTAGAATGCAGTTCACCATATAGTCCCCTCAGCAGTTGCGCCATTACGCCAAGACGGCAACCTAATGTACATGACTCATTACATGCACATTCAGTGCAAATATATAGCTTGAGTACGTAATTCAACGCGTATCTAGTAAGTATCTAGCCTAACCCCGAAGAGGTAGTGACGAGGGGTCGACATTGACACTTACTAGTGGTCCAATAAATCTAATATAATAAGGTAGACAAGTGTGAAACATGGTAAGTAAACAGTGAAAACAGATATAGGAAATAATACGGTCTACAACTGAACATCTAACCCAAAATCCTTAATTATTGGATACCTCCTCAAATGGATTACGTAATGGTCAATACAAAACCAACGGTCACATCTCAAGTCCGGAAGCTCATGAGTATGCGAAATCCTTATCAAGCACTTCGTATGATTCTATCAAGGCGAGCGGCCCGATCCCATAAGATTGTTTCATAGAACTGCCGAGGCGAACTTCCCGATCCAATAAGAATATGATACATGATATTGCCGAGGCGAGCGATCTGATCCCATAGAATATGTTACTTTGCCGAGGCTGTGATGACCCAAAAAGGGGTCATCTTATGTGAATCTAATTTTGACTATGTTTCGAGGCCCCGAAAGCCTCCGTTAATCTCACTTCGATGTGCGTGCGCATCCCGGGCACGTAGCCGGGAAGCCTTTATGTGAAAACTTGATTAAGAGTTTAATTTATGATAATTAATTGAATAAAGTTGACTTTGGTCAACATTTTTGGTAAACGGACCCGGATCTGTTATCCGACGATCTCGAAAAGTCTGTAGAAAAATATGGACTTGGGCGTATGCCCGGAATAGAATTTCGAGGACCCAAGTCCGATAAATGAATTTTTAAAGAAAATTATTTTATGAAAAATATTAAAGGCTTATGAACATGAACCTTGATGTGAAACCTGTGCTGCCAGGCCCGTATTATGATTTCGGAGCACGAAACAGGTTTAATATGTGTTATGTAAGTTATCTGTAAAGTTTGGTAAGAAACGGACTTGATTTGACGGGTTTCGGACCAAAATGAGAAAATTGGAGTTAAGGAAGTTTTGAGAATTTTTAAAGAATTTGAAATTTGGCTTGAAGTGTGATTTTATGTTCCCGAGGTCCGAATGAAATGCCGAGATCGGGAATAGTTACGTTATGTCATTTATAACTTGTCTGCAAAATTTGAAGTCATTCCGAGTAGTATAGGTTGGTTCGGCGCATTGAAGTGAATTCTAGAATTTCAAGTTCTTAAGTTTTGATTCAATTTGGTTTTGGGGTTGAATTCTGAGTTTCGTTGTTGTTATTCAGGTTCCAGAAGTTCGAGCGAGTCCGTATCATGAATTCAGACTTGCCGATGCTTTTGGACGGGGTCCCGAGGGGCTCGGGTGTGTTTTAGACCCCCGGGAGCTAAGTTGGAAAAACCAGAATTTCTGCTATCTGGTTTCCTTCTCTGCGATCGCAGAAGGTGGGTTGCGATCGCGGAGAAGGGTTTTGCTGGGTTGTTGATTGTTCTCTGCGATCGCAGCTTCCCCTTTGCGATCGCAGAGGTCTGGGTTCCACACCTTCGCGATCGGAGCCTTTTATCGCGATCGCATAGAGTCGCGTCTGGGCCAGGTGAGTTTGTACTTCGCGATCGCAGGACCTCTTCCGCGATCGCAGAGGTCTGGCCAGTTGTTCTTCGAGATCGAAGGACCTCTGCCGCGATCGCAGAGGTTTGGCCAGTTGGCCTTCGCGATCGCAGGACCTCTGTCGCGATCGCAGGACCTCTGTCGCGATCGCAGAGGTCTGGCCAGTGGGCCTTCGCGATCGCATGCCCCTTGTCGCGATCGCAGTTAAGGAATCCCTGGGCAGTTTTATAAAATGCGGGACTTAGCATTATTCCTCCATTTTCATCTTCCTCTGCAATTTTTTAGAGAGCTCTTCAAGGGACTTTCCACCACTATTATTGAGGTAAGTAAATTCCATAGTTTTAATAGTTTCAAACATTAATTCATAGTTAAATTCACTATTAAATTATCTAAAACCATAGAATTAGGTAGTAATTTTAGGGCCCTTGAGGATTTTGTGATTATCCATTTTAGGCCATGAATTTAAGTAGAAATCACACATTAATGATCCTTAGGCTATGGGTGAGTGATCCCTTCGAGAATTTTCGGAATTTGAACATGCGGGACCGGGGTTGGAATTTGGAAATTCTTCAAGAATAGCGATTTTAGTAAAATAACTAGGGTAATTTCCCGCATTGTGCATGCATTGATGTTATTGTATACCTTTTGGCTAGTTGCGAGTCCTC
>ML278736.1:11592-33950 GCA_005239495.1 Nicotiana undulata
AAAGAAATTGTGAAATATATGGGATCGGGCCGTACGCCACGGTAGTGTTGAAAGTAATTGAATATATATGGGATCGAGCCGTACGCCATGGCAGTGCTGAAAGTAATCGAATATATGGGATCGGGTCGTACGCCACGACAGTGTTGAAAAATATTGAATATATATGGGATCGGGCCGTACGCCACGACAGTGTTGAAAAATATTGAATATATATGGGATCGGGCCGTACGCCACGACAGTGTTGAGAAATTATGAAATATATGGGATCGAGCCGTACACCACGCCAGTGTTGAAAAGAAATTGAAATGAATATGGGATCGGGCCATACGCCACGGCAGTGCTGGAAGGAAATTGAAATGAATATGGTATCGGGCCGTAGGCCACGTTGAGTGTAGAAGGCACCTTAGGGGAGCGGTCCGTACGCCATGGCGGATCTAAGAATTTGTGATTATTGTATCGTTCGGTGGTCTTACCCTTGAAAGTGCTTTATTGTTTAGTTCAACAATTGTCTGGATTTCTGCTTTTGATATATATACTTGTTGCTTGTTTTCCCTGACATGCTTACTGTATTTCATTATATTCTATCATATGTTAGTACTGTTGGACCTTAGTGAGTATCGAGTCGACCTCTCGTCACTACTTCTTCGAGTTTAGGCGGGATACTCACTGGGTACATATTTATTTAATATGTACTCATGTTGCACTTTCTTTCCTTTTATGTACTTGACTGTACAGGTCAGGAGGCTGGTACATCTGATTATCAGGCTGGTGCTAGATATTGATAGCGTGGTCATACTTCACGGTGAGCTACTTTACCGGCGACTTCCTAGCAGCACCCTGGAGTTCTTTTGTTATATTCTCTGTCCATTTCATTCAAACTGAGACTCAGTAGTTTCCTCTGGCACTCGTGACACTAGTTCTTGGAACACACGTGGTGTATATTTTGGGTTGTTGGCTGTACATATGTTATGCGACGTGCCTATTGGTTGATTTTCCGCACTTGTAGTTTTATTTCACATCACCGCCATTATCATGTTTATATCTGTTTAAAATTGGTTAAAAGATGAAATTTGCGTAACGGAGAATGGTAACACTTAGTGTTTCTATATTGGCTGGCCTAACCTCGCCGTTGGGCGCCATCGCGACCTGAATCGAGATTTGGGTCGTGACAGAGGCAAATGGCCCGATCCCATAAGAGTGTGCTACATGATACCGCCGAGGTGAATGACCCGATCCCATAAGAGTATTACTGAGGCGTTCCGCCCGATCCCATTAGAATATGAAACTTCCACTCACGAATATACATGTGAGTTATAAAATTCAAGAAAAACTATTAGACAAATACGCTCAACGGAGAAGAAATCCATAAAGGAATGTACAATTCCCACGGCTAATCAAGTAGCTCTTCAAGTATCTAAAATAGCAATTCCGATACTCTACGCGAGTCTAGTCTCATCCAAAATGTAAATTAAAGCATTAAACATGCAAAAATACTTAAATAGTACAAGTAAAGCATGACGTAAGTCTAGTTTTCCCGGACATAATCAGGAATTCTAGCATACGCACGAACACTTGTCACCTCATACATGCCTAGCTACCACAACATGTAGCACATAATAAATATAACGCCTACGGGGTAAATTCCCCCTCACAAGGTTAGACATGACACTTACCTCGCTCTGAAATCCAATAACCGGCGCCAACACCTCTATAACTCCTCAAATTGATGCCAAATGATTCTAAACTAATCAAACAACGTGCAAACCAATTGAAATAAACTCCAATACTCGTAATTTAACAATTTATAACAATTTCCAACTCCGCTCAAAAATTCAACATAGTCAAACCCCGGACCCACGTGCTGAATCGAAAATTATCGAAAATAAATATTACCCATTATTTATATAGTCTATATCCGTAAAATCTTCCAATTTCGTCCATGATTTGACCCTCAAATTAAGGATTTACTATTTCTCAACTTTAGATCTCAAAATCCCGATTTCTACAATCTAAATACGGATAAAAATAATAAACTACGAAAATAATCATGGAAAAATATCAAAATAAAGGTTAGGTATTTACACCCTTGTTAAGACGCGAACAATTCCGTGAAAATCTCCTCAAACGAAGCACTAGATCTCAAGATATGCCAAAAATACGAAAATGCTCGGTCTACCCATTTAAAACACCGTCCAGGTGATTTTTGTTCTTTTCCTTCGTGGGACACCATTGCGTTCACGAAGAGAAATTTTTTTCGTTGAAGGGTCAACCAAGAACTACTTCTACGCGTTGGCGAAGAGCAAAAGATCGCACCAGAAACTAGCAATCTTTCCCGACATGGAAATGGGCATAACTCTCTCATACGACCTTGGATTTCGTTGATTCTTGTTGCTATGGTTCCGTAGTTACGATACGGATCTGATGGTTCAGTATAATCACAAATTAAAGGTCCTTTGGTCAATGTGGTACCCTCTATTCCCGAAGAAACGATGTTAGAACATCAAATAAGAGAGCGACACAACTCAAACACATATGAAACACACCTGAGGCCCCCTGGACCCCGTCCAATCACACAAACCGGTCCCAAACATAACACGAACCTACTTGAGGCCTCAAATAACACCAAACAACATCAAAACAATGACTCTCACATGAATTCAATCCGAATGAACTTATAAACTTTTAGACTTCTAAAACGCATGCGGAACCATACCAAATAAACCCATAATGACCTCAAATTTTGCATGCATGTCCCAATGACACAACAGACATATACCAACTCCCGGAACCACAATCTAGATCCGATATCAACAAAGTCAACTCTCGGTCAAACCTATCAACCTTTTAAATCTTTAATCTTCCAACTTCTGCCTAAAGACCTTCAAATTCAAATCCGTACATACACCTAAGTCCAAAATCATCATCCGGACCTAACAGAAACGTCAAAACTCCGATCGAAGTCATTTACTCAAAATTCAAACCTTAATCAACTCTTCCAACTTAAAGCTTCCGAATCGAGAATTATTCTTCCAAACCAACTCTGACCTTCTTGAAAATCTATTCCGACAACACGTGTAAGTCATAATACATGAAGTAAAGCTACCCAAGTTCACAAACTACCGAACGACATGCTAGATCTCAAACCGATCGGTCGGGTCGTTACATTCTTCCCTACTTAGACATTATTTCGTTTGGGAATGTTCTAATAACTGTTCCAGAGTTGCCAAAAATCAATATTTAACACCTCGTGCACCTACCCGTGCCGCCACACCCCATATGAGAACATTAGCTCAAGCCAGACTGAATATCCTTCGTGCTACTTTAGCCCACAAGCCTTAGAACCAAATTCCAACATCTGGAATTCTCTATTAGGTCTGTTTCTACATACACACGCCGTATCAATCTCAATGCGCTGTCCCTAAACATGATCATGCACCCATGCTGAATTCACACAATGCACTGCATAATTCGTATGCTCATAATAACATCATCGAGCCATAATAGCAGCAAACCCACTAGACTTATGCCCGTAATAAACCTCAAAATGCATATAAACCTTATTCCAACCATCACAATACTACAACGACGAAAGATTCGTAGAAACTCATAATCACCTACAAAATCAGTAACATATGGAGTATCTCCTCTTAGTGAGAACCATTACCTCATTCTGAACTGATTAGTGACATTTTTCCTCTAATATACATTATGCAAATCTGATTGCACTAATTCCAGGTCCAACAACCTCGTGTCAGTCAGTACAAGTTGCTGGGGCAATAAGCCACCTCAAACACCATCTAAAATCTCATACGACGTAGTCAATGCGCCAACAAGCCATAACTCGAATATGACCAGTAAGGAATAACGAACTCGAATACAATACTATTCGACCTGCACAACGAACAAAACCAAGCAAGCCAATGCTATGAACCTATCTCAGAGATTAAAAATAAAACACATTAAATAAGTATAAGCAATCGTACTCAACATCTCACTGGTGCGACGTGCATCCCGATCTAAACATCATACACATGCCGGCGTGCCACCCGATCCGCACAAAACAATCAATAAGGAAATACCCATCTATTCAAAATGATCATACCCACAAAATGCCTAAATATCGACCACAAGCACACCTACTGCATAAACATAACCTTGGGGAGACTGGTAGCCCTACGAAATGCCAAGCGCAACTAAGGTGCAATAAATGACCTGCATCTCGAGAGCCATCTCGCTCACAAAACACCACAATCTACACAGGATCACAACACACATGTGAATAATCAAGCCGTCTCACAACCTATATGGCATAAAAGAATATCACCTGAAATAGACGAAGCCAGGAATATCATCCACCACACCCCAAGACCCATCCATAAGCGATGCTATGCCGAACAAGCATATCTTCTCTGGTATAAATTATACATTAACATTAGGCCTACCAACGAATCTCAAGCCGATTTTGATCAATCCCAAAATGGGCCAATAACCTTCCAAAGATCCACAATAACCCAATTCATGGCACATACGATCTATCGTCCAATCCGGAACAAACTCCCATTGCCCGCAACCAAAGAAATAAAGTGCCTTTCAAACATGAACTCTCCTATCAACGACAGTACTAGAATCTCCATACCTGATTTCAATCTATACCATATAAATGGTTGACACGTCACACTTATACAATCGTCCCGCATGAGGTACTCCCACGACCTTTCGCATCATGAAGCAAAATCTCTACATCCATGACTACCAACCATACTTTTACTGTAATGTAAATCTAGAATCCATAAATCAATACACAACGTCTCTTCCACATAATACCATTTTCTATGACACAAAAATAACACAACATACTCTGAACATCTGAAATTTCTCCCCAAATCTTCAAAGCTCATGACAGTACTGTCAAAACTGGATCGCAACCTTGATCCTCAAATTCCAATTCCATATAGCTCGCTGCACCTATCATGCTGCTACACAAGAGCACAAGAATTTCATAATAACTCCTGAACCACTAGTAGAGTAAATACTTCATCGGCTAGAACCTTTCACTTAACTTATTTTAGAAGAAGAATCGTAATACACAACTATATTTCCATAGCCGCAAAGACATAGAACTCAAGTCGTGTTCTAAACCGCAACTCTTCCAGGACCTATTTACACATAATCAAAACCATCAGAATCAAATACCTCCAAATCAATCAAATTACGGAGGCTGACACGCCCGTACGTACAACCACAAAAAACCTTATTCCCTTACCATACTGAAGGAACCAATCATTTCCTTAACCTTGTCGATCCAAACCACTACTAGGTTGACTCAGCTTCTTCCAATTTCTTCTTGACTTGCCTTCAAAATCAATACCTTTATTCAATCATATAATAGATCCCAATCACACTCATCCCGAGTGACCAAAATCACGAGACCACGTCATTTTAATAACCATAAACCATTTCATAACCTCCTCATACAATTTATAGTAACTCTAATAGATACACCTGCACTGATTAGATCTTCTGCGAATGTGAAGCTATTTCTTTCATTTTTCTAACACGGAACCACATACTCGCTGATAACATATAAATACTTCAAGTACCCTTCACACTCTACTGCCAAACCCAATCCTCAACCACATTACGAACCTGAAAATCCTTAAGCGCCACACCTAAAATCTCGAATCCACTAGAACCATTATTGAGAGTCGCCCACTCTAATCCAGTCCAGGTTATTTAACAAAACCACTAGTGCGTTGTTAGCACATGAGCACTTCATTGAAGAAAACGGATGAATACTTTCCCTTTTACATCACATCCATCAACTCCCCTACTCAAATTACCCCTAATGGTTTTTTCCCTTGGTAATAACTAATCCACCAACGTATCGATAACCCAAAACTGCAACGACACATCACCACGTGACCCAATCATAGACGGTAGGCTCCCCCACTTAGCTTTAACCCACAATCACATAAATCCAGAATTGACAATGACTCCTCCTCCCTAGTTGCCATGATCCCGCATCGTTGCTCCGCCAAATTTATCATAAGTTCTTGTTGCACTAATCATAACACGTCCCGAATTATCAGCCACAATCATAAAAACTCTTTATAGGAACTTCATAAGGAGCCATGCAGCCCCTAACCTTCTCACAGGATATATCCCACCTGTGTAACCTCATACTGATGTCCTCCAACGACATACACATAACCGTGTCAATTATGAAATCAGTTGATTCTCCTAGGTCCACACTCATCTGCCAGCTGCAAGAGTTCGATCATCCCATTAGTATCAATTGAAGGTCCAACAATACGTTCCAAAACTCAAAGTCTTGTGGCATCCCGAAACGATAATCAAGCTTACTAATCCCTCTACGTTCCAAGAAAACTCCTCCCATCACATTCAAACATCCTAAGCAAACTACTCGATCTCTTCTGCTCGTACTGACTTGATAACAACTCATCTACCGCGAGACATAACCCTACATGCCTTTCCTCTCCTTCGCTACTAAAATACTACCTCAAATCATAGTCCATATCTGTAGCATCCGAACTAATAAATTGCCACCAACTCTAAGTCTCCATAAAGATCATTTTTCTCGATCCATCAACACTAGAAACGTTGATTTGACCCTGAAATTGCCACACACCGCCATCTCTGATACCCGCTTCTTAGGTACCATTTCACAACACACCGTCCTGAAGGAAAACCAATAATGACCATCACACCGACGAGCCTAAATGCGTTCAAATAAAGATGACGACACCACATCACAAACAAGAATTCCACCAAGTTCAAAAATATTTGATCTCCCTACTCCATCACCTGAAACCAACATCCATAGTCCAATTGCCTCTCCTCTTCTAGAATTAAATGCTGAATCTCTAAACCATGACCAGAGGAATGCTCATCTTGGGACATTCACTACCACAACACATAAATACGCACTCTACCATTCACACCAGTACTGCGCGATAACAATGCATGAGCATCACAACACACTATGCATAGCCTCAAAACCATAGGAAACTTTAACACTAGACTGAAATTGCAAAACACCCCTCCAAAAGACGACGCTAATAGTCTGTCGGACTATGTAGGTAAAAACATCCTGCACCACATCTGCAGAACCACTACAAATCCTTGATGCCCAATAGATAACATGCACTTAACATCGTATAAGAATGAGTTAGAAGGAAATAAAGACGTAAGATTCAATGAAATCAAACTGCATGACAAGGAAAAAAGAAGGGAAGTTCTCCTGACAGTCAAGACTCTACTAGACTTGCTCATGACTCGTGAGGCCTAAGTGATCCTAGCGCTCTGATACCAAGTTGTCACCACGCATATCCCATAATATGTCGTGATGGCGCGCAACTATGATGCTACAAAAGCCAACGCGTGAACCTCCACCTAACTATCCATTATAAAATTTTCAAATTAGGAATTTCATAAAATAAATAAAATAAAATCTAGCACTTATAGAAACTTGTGCTTTTCTTTCCCAAATACTTGAATATAAATAAATCATAAAGTAAAGTGATAATAATAACGTGAAATAAAATAAAGAACATCCACTAGGAACCCCCCAAAACCTGGTGTCACCAGAGCATTAGCATCTACTAGAACAATATAACACTACCACAACATCTTTCTAGAATATAACATAGAGAAGATATAATAACTGAATAGGATAGAGACTCTGTGTGCAGCGAATCGTAGTGTAAAATGCAACTCACCATAAAGTCCCCTCAGTGATTGCGCCAAGATGACCACCTAATGTACATGCCTCAGTACATGCACATTTAGTGCATAAGTGTACGTGAGTACGTAAATCAACGCGTACCTAGAAAGTATCTAGCCCAACCCTGAAGAGGTATTGACGAGGGGTCGACATAGACACTTACTAGTGGTCCAATAAATCAAATATAATAAGGTAGACAAGTATGAAACATGGTAAGTACATAGTGAGAACATATATAGGCAAATAATACGGTCTACAACTGAACAATGAACACAACGACCTCAATTATCGAATAACTCCTCAAATGGAATACATAACGGTCAATACCCAATCAACGGCCACATCTCAACTAAGGAGACTCATGGGTATGCAGACTCCTTATCAAGTATTACATACAATTCTGTCGAGGCGAGCGACCCGAACCCATAAGAGTGTTGCATAGAACTGCTAAGGTGAACGACCTGATCCCATAAGAATGTGATACATATTCCTACCGAGGCAAACTCCGGTCCAATAAGAATATGATACCGAGGAGAACGACCAGATCACATAGTATATGATACTCAATCGAGGCGAACGACCATCCCATAAGAGTGTATTACATGATACCGCTGAGGCAAACAACCCAATCCTATAAGAGTATTGTTGAGGAGTTCATCTCAATCCCATTAGAATATGAAACTTCCACTCACGAATATATGTATGACTTATGAATTCAAGAAAAACTATCTGACAGATACGCACAACGCGGAAGAAATCCATAAAGGAATGTACAATTCCCACGACTAACCAAGTAGCTCGTCAAGTATCTAAAATGGCAAGTTCGATACTCTACGTGAGTCTAGTCTCGAGCTAAATGTAAATTTAAGCATTTAAACTGGCGAGAATAACTCAAATAGTACAATTAAAGCATGGCATGAGTCTAAGTCTACCCGAAAATAATCAGGAATTCTAGCATACGCACGGACACTTGTCACCTCATAGGTTCCTAGCTCCCACAACATGTAGCACATAATAAATATAACACATATGGGGTAAATTCCCTCTCACAAGGTTAGACATGACACTTACCTCGCTCTGAAATCTGATAGGCGGCTCCCGCCTCTCTAACTCCTCGAACCGATGCAAAACGATCCCAACTAATAAAACAACATGCAAACCAATAGAAATATACTCTAATACTCATAATTTAACAATTCCCAACTCCACTCGAAAAGTTTACTAGTCAAACCCCGGGCCCACGTGCCGAATTTTGAAATTTATCGAAAATAAATACTATCCATAATTTAGATAGTCTATATCAAGAAAATCGTCCAATTTCGTCCATGAGCTGACCCTCAAATCAAGGATTTACCATTTCTCAACTTTGGGGCTCAAAATCCCAATTTCTATAATCCAAATACGAATAAAAATAATAACTAAAAAAAATAATCATGGAAAACATCAAAATAAAGGTTAGGTATTTACCCCTTGTTGAGACGAGAACAACCGCAAAAATCATCTCAAATGGAGCTCTAGAACATAAGATATACTCAAAATACTAAAATGCTCGATCTGCCCATTTAAAACACCGTCTAGGTGTTTTTTGTTCTTCGCCTTCGTGTGACACTGTTGCATTCGCGAAGAGAATTTTTTCATGTTGACCGGTCAACCGAGAATTCCTTCTTCTTGTTCGCGGAACCTCTCGCATTTGTGCAGACCAAAAGATCGCATCAGAAACCATCAATCATTCCCGACATGAAAATGGGCATAACTCGCTCATACAACCTCATAATTCGTTGATTCTTGTTGCTATGGTTCCTTAATCATGATACGGATCTAATGGTTCAGCATATTAAAAAATTAATGGTCGTTTGCTCAACATAGTACTCTTTATGCCCAAAGAAACGATGCTGAAACATCAAATAAGAGCGCGACACAACCCTAACACATCCGAAACACACCCAAGGCCCCCAATACCCCCATGTCCAGCCACACAAACCGGTCTCAAAACATAACATGAACCTACTTGCGGCCTCAAATCACACCAGAAAACATCAAAACCATGATTCGCACATCAATTCAAGCCTAATGAACTAATGAACTTTTAAACTTCTAAAACGCATGCCAAACCATACCAAATAAACCTAAATGACCTCAAATTTTGCATGGCGGTCCCAAATGACTCAACAGACCTATACCAACTCCCGTAACCACAATCTGGATCCGATGTCAACAAAGTCAACTCTCGGTCAAACCTATCAACCTTCTAAACCTTCAATATTCCAACTTTTCCAAAAAGCATAAAATTAACCTACGGGCCTCCAAATACAAATTCGAACATACGCCTATGTCAAAACAATCATCCGGACCTAACAGAACTGTCAAAACCCCGATCCGAGGTCATTTACTCAAAAGTAAAACCTTGATTAACTCTCCAAACTTAAAGCTTCTGAATTGAGAATTATTCTTCTGAACCTACTCTGATGTTCCTGAAAATATAATCCGACTACACGTGCAAGTCATAATGTCACGACCCAATTTAACCCT
This sequence comes from Nicotiana undulata, assembly GCA_005239495.1. Taxonomy (NCBI): domain Eukaryota; kingdom Viridiplantae; phylum Streptophyta; class Magnoliopsida; order Solanales; family Solanaceae; genus Nicotiana; species Nicotiana undulata. The sequence goes on from ML278736.1 coordinate 21,866, forward strand.
CCGGAAAGACGACACATGGTCTTTACGACTAAGTAAGCCTATTATTGCGGAAAACTTTAAAGAAAACACAATGATAAAAAATAACTATATAATTTAAATAACAAGTGTAGTGCCACTCGGCTCACATACAATAAAATCTTCCAAAATCCGGAATATCGTGAAACACAAGCTTCTATAAGTCTACATAACTCTATACAAAACTGTCTGAGGAAAACCAAAGAAATCTCTAGGCGAGGGAATAGAAGGGGACTCCGAGGACCTGCGGACGCGAGCAGAAATACCTTGAAGTATCTTGGAATCAGCAAGCTTGCACTAACCCCAAGGCTAATAGCTCGTACCTGGATCTGCATACGAAAACATGTGCATGAAAGGGCATGAGTACACCACAATGGTACCTAGTAAGTGCCAAGCCTAACCTCGGTCGAGTAGTTACGAGGTCAGGTCAGGGCCCTACCGGAGTAAAATATATAGAGTTAAGCAGTAAAAGATATAAATAATTTTTACGGTAAAATAGATAAAGAAATTCACAAAATTAAAAGTTAAGGGATCCCTCGACTCAGAACAAGGTAAACACAACAAGGAATCTCCCGGGATACCGTCTCATAGTTCTTAAATTATTATGCAGTACAGGGGGATCTATCGGAGTACGTCTGTAGTCCCAAAATAAATATGCAGTGCTGGGGTATCTCACAGAATACATCTGTAGTCCGAATGTAAATATGCAAGACATGGGGGATCTCCCGGAATACGTCCGAGTCCCAAAGTAAATATGTAGTGCTGGGGGATCTCCCGGAATACGTACGTAGTCCCAAAGTTAAGATGCAGCTCAAGATGAGACAACAATTACGACATCGAGTTATACAGTTTAGACTTAACACAATCAAGGGAAATAGGGATCTACCTAAGCAAGTGCACAGAATTTCAAATAGGCAGTTAAAACACATAGGCATGTTTTCCTAATCTAAACTATCAATTAAACATAGTAGTGCGGTTCAACAAAGGGAAACAGTTTATGATTTAGAAGGAAAACGAGATTTTTACAACAATAGCCCGTGTACGTACTCGTCACCTCACGTTCACGGCGCTCACACATCAAACAATACCAAACATCCTAAGGGGATGTCCCCCCAAAAAAGGTTAGGCAAGCCACTTACCTCGAACCGCTCAAATCAACCCTATATTACTCTCTTGCCACGAGTATCCGACTCTGAATGGTACAAATCTAAGTAAAGCAATTGTATACTGTAAATATAACTACAAGTAACTAATTAAGCTAATTAATTCGAAGATAAATCATTAAAATAGGAAAAACGCCCAAAACGTCTCCACGGACCCACGACTCAGAATCGGGTAAAAGTTACCAATTTAGAACACCCATTCACTCACGAGATCAGTCGTCCACAAATTATCTAATTCTGACGACTAAAACCCGATCAAGACTAAGAAATTCAATTGGGGAACCTTTCCCCCAAATTCTCACTTTCTCACTCAAATTCCTTGATTAAATGAAGAAAACTACAATAATTTGATGAAATATAAACGAAAGAGGTTAGGAATCGTTACCCACTAACTTCATCTTCAAAACCCTCGCAAAATCGCCTTCTCCCGAGCTCAAAATCGAATTTTGGTGAAATGAGAAATGGCCCTCGATTCTCCCATTATCAGCCAGTGATTTCCGCATCTGCGGACCAAGGACAACATTTTCTGTCCCGCCGCACTTGCGGACAAACCATCGTAGGTGCGAAATCCAGTTACTTGAGTTGGGGCAGCATCTGCAAGCACTAGGCCGCACCTGCGAGCTCGCTCTTGCGGTCCCCTGGCCGCACCTGCGCTCCCAAACAACAAGTCCCACTTCCGCACTTACACCACTCGTCATGCACCTGCAAGTCCGCACTTGCGGCCTCCCTTCCGCAGGTGCGAAACACCAGAACCAGCAAAACACCAGATTTTCCTAAGTCCAAATTTAAATCCGTTAGGCATCCGAAACACACCCTAGGCCCCCAGGACCACAACAAAACATATAGCACCATATAAACTTTCCTTCAAACCACATTGAACAACATCAAAAATATGAATTAAGCACGGATTCAAGCCTAAGGATCATTGAATTTTACAAATTCTACAAAAGACGCCGAGACACATCAAATCTAGTCCGAATTATCTCAAATTTGACACAAAGGGTCACAAATGACACTACGAACCTACAGCCACTTCCGGAATTCCATTTCGGGCTCGATAAAAAATTTTCCACAACCGGCCGAAATCGCTAAAATTCAAACTTTCGCCAAATCAAGCCTAAATCCACTACGAACTTCCAAAACACATTCTGGACGTGCTCCGAAGCCAAAATTCACTCAACGGAGCTAACAAAGGCAATATAATTCCATTCCGAAATTGTCTTCACAGAGTTCTGATTGCGGTCCAAATTCTAAAACTTCAACTCACATTTAGGGACTAAGTGTTCCAAAACACTCCGAATTTCATAACCAATTACTCCGGCAAATCCCAATAGCAAAAACAAATGTGGGGAAAGCTGTTATTAGGGAATCGAGGCTCTAACTCTCAAAATGGCCGGCCGGGTCGTTATATTCTCCTCATTTTAAAACAGTCGTTCATCGTCGAATGCGTATAAATACATACGTAAAGCTGTGAAAAAATAAGGGTAACAGCTGCGCATATCCTGCTCGGTCTCCCATGTCACCTCCTCGACCGGCTGACCCCTCCATTGGACCTTTACTGAAGCAATATTCTTTGACCTGAGCTTTATGACCTGCCTGTCCAAAATGGCTACTGGCTCCTCAACATAAGATAGATCCTTGTCCAACTGGACTGAGCTAAAATCCAACACATGAGTCGCATCACCGTGATACTTCCGGAGCATAAAAATATGGAATACCGGATGAATTTCCGCATTGCTGAGAGGTAAGGCAAGCTCATAAGCAACCTCCCCAACACACAGCAATATCTTAGAGGACCAATGAACATCGGGCTCAGCTTGTCATTCTTTCCAAATCTCATGACGCCCTTAATAGGCGATACCGGAAGCAAGACCTGATCTCCCACCATAAATGCCAAATCACGAACCTTGCGCTCCGCATAACGGGTTGTACAGAGTCTATCCTGAATCACCTTCACCTTATCCAGGGTATCCTGGACCAAATTTGTACCCAATAATCGGGCCTCGCCAGGCTCAAACCAACCTACTAGAGAGCGGCACCGCCTACCATACAAATCCTCATACGGTGCCATCTGAATGTTGGACTGGTAACTCATGTAGTAGGCAAACTCTGCAAGTGGAAAGAAGTGATCCCATGACCCTCTAACTCCTCACACAGGCACAAAGTATATCCTCACGAATCTGAATCGTGTGCTCGGACTGCCCATCCGTCTGAGGGTGAAAGGTTGTGCTTATCTCCACCTAGAACCCAACTCCTGTTGTACGGCTCTCCAGAACCGTGATATGAAATGTGTACCTCTATCTGAAATGATGGATACTGGGATACCATGAAAGCGGACAATCTCCCTGATATAAATATCAGCCAATCTCTTTGAAGAGTACTTAGTAAACACTGGAATAAAATGAGCTCACTTGGTCAGCCGATCCACGATCACCCAAATAGCATCGAACTTTCTCAAAGTCCGTGGAAGTCCAACGACAAAGTCCATGGTGATCCGCTCCCACTTCAACTCTAGGATCTCTAACCTCTGAAGCAATCCACCCGGTCTCTGATGCTCATATTTAACATGCTGACAATTCAGACGCTTGGCCACAAACCCAACTATATCCTTTTTCATCCTCCTCCACCAATAATGCTGTCTAAAATCCGGGTACATCTTCGCAGCACCCGGATGAATGAAGTATTGCGAGCTATGGGCCTCCTCATGAATCAACCCCCGAGGCCCATCCACATTGGGCACACAGATCCGATCCTACATCCTCATCATGCCATCATCACCGATAGTCACATCTCAAGCATCACCTCACCGAACCCTGTCCTAAAGAACTAGAAGGTGGGGATCATCATACTGACTCTCTCTTATACGGTCATAAAGAGAAGACTGAGCAACCACACAACCTAATACTCGTCTAGGCTCTGAAATATCCAATCTCACAAACTGACTAGCTAAGACCTGAACATCCAAGGCTAAGGGCCTCCCAGCTGCCGGAAGATATGCCAAACTCTCTACCCAGCAATTCAGGGCGTCGACTACTATATTGGCCTTTGCCAGGTGGTACAATATAGTGATATCATAGTATTTAAGTAGCTCCAACCACCTCCGGTGACACAAATTAAGGTCGTTTTGCTCGAACAAATGCTGCAAACTCCGGTGATCAGTGTAGATCTCGCAAGGAACACCGTACAAATAATGAAGCCAGATCTTCAAGGCGTGAACAAAAGTTGTTTACTCGAGATCATGGACATGATAATTCTTCTCCCGTACAACTAACTGTATAGACGCGTATGCAATCACCCTACCGTCTTGCGTCAACACCACTCCAAGGCCAATCCTCGAGGCATCACAATATTTTGCGTAAGACCCTGAACCTATAGGCAATACTAATACTGGTGCTGCAGTCAAAGTGGTCTTGAGCTTCTGAAAGCTCTCCTCACACTCCTTGTTCCACCTGAACGGAGCACCCTTTTGGGCCAGCCTGGTCATAGGTTCTACAATAGATGAAAATCCCTCTACAAAGTGACGGTAGTACCCCGCCAAACCAAGGAAACTACGGTGCTACGTAGCTGATGACGGTTTAGGCCAACTCTGCACTTCCTCCACCTGCTTTTGGATCTAGCTTGATCCCATCACAAGACACTACGTGGCCCAAGAATGCCACTGAATCAAGCCGCAATTCACACTTAGAATATTTTTCATAAAATCTCTTCTCCCTCAAAGTTTGAAGCACGGTCCTCAGGTGTTTCTCATGATCTTCCCGAGACTGGGAATATGCCAAAATGTCATCAATAAATAAAATGACAAAAGAATCAAGATAAGGCCACGTTATGCATCAAATGCATAAAGGCTGTTAGGGCATTGGTCATCCAAAATGACATGACAAGAAACTCATAATGACCATATCTGGTCCTAAAAGTAGTCTTCGGGATATCGACTCCCGAATCTTCAACTGATGATAGCCAGAACGCAAGTCAATCTTTGAAAACACCCTTGCACTATGTAACTGATCAAATAAATCATCAATTCAAGGAAAAGGAAATGTGTTCTTCACTGTAACCTTGTTAAACTACTGATAGTTAATACACAAATGCATAGAACCATCATTTTTCTTCAAACAAGACTGGAGCACCCCCAAGGTGATACACTAGGACTGATGAAACCCTTATCCAGCAACTCATGCAAGTGCTGCTTCAACTCCTTCAACTCAGGGGGAGCCATACGATAAGTAGGAATAGATATGGTTGAGTGCCCGACAATAAATCAATGCCGAAATCAATATCTCTATCGGGCTGCAAGCCCAGAAGATCAGATGGAAACACATCAGGGAAGTTCCTCACTACTGGAACTGACTCAACTGTAGGGGTATCAATATTGTCCGCTCTCACATAGGCCAAATACGCATCACACCCCTTCTCAACTATTCGCTGAGCCATAAGAAATGAAATGACCTTGCGGGGAGTATACTTTAAGGTATCTCTCCACTCTAACCTCGGTAAGCCTGGCATAGCCAGCGTCACGGTCTTAGCATGACAATTAAGAAAAAACATAATGGGGTGACAACCAGTCCATGCCCAAGATAACATCAAAATCTACCATACTAAGTAATATCAAATCGGCACTGGTCTTAAAACCATTAAGAGCAATAAAACACGGCTGATATACACGATCCACAATAAGAGAATCTCCCACAAGTGTAGATAAATAAACAGGGGAACTCAAAGAATCCCGAGATATCCCCAAATGTGGAGCAAAATAAGAAGACACATATGAATACGTATAGCCTAGGTCAAATAATATTGATGCCCCTATGATAGATAGGGACAATACCTGTGATGACTGAATCTGAAGCGACGACCTCTGAACGGGCTGGAAGGGCATAGTGCCTGGCCTGGCCTTCCCCTCTATGGAGACCTCGACCTCCCCGACCTCCACCTCGACCTTCCTAGGAAGGAAGGGTGGCAACTAGGGCTGGAAGAATGACTGGAGGACCCGGTGGAGCACGTGGAGGCTGATAAGTATGTGGAGGTGCACCGCTCCTGGCTATGGGGCAATCTCTAACCATGTGACGAGTGTCACCACACTCAAAACAACCCCTCAAAGGACGCAGCAGATGAGACTGACTCGGATCGGGCCTGCTAGACTTGCCTGTAATAGCACCTCGAGCAGGAGGCATACTGGACACTGGCGGTGCATAATAGGGCTCCTGAGGCCTAGGAGGAGCTGGAACACCGCTGGCAGCTGGAAGAGCTTAATGAACAGGGATACTCACAAAACCCCTACCATAGCATAATGCCGGTGCACGAGCTCTTGAATAATGTTCAGTCTCACGAGACCTCTTGGCCTACCTCTCCTCTCTGTCTCGGGCAAACTTGCCCTCCACCCTCCTGGAAATACTCACTGCCTACTGATAAGTGATATCCATCTCCAACTCCCAGGCCATACTGGTCAGAATACTGGAATGGAGTCCCTCAATGCAGCGACGAACCCTTTCTCTGACTGTAGCAACCAAAGCCGGCGTATGACGAGCTAACTCACTGAAACGGAGTGCATACTCAGACACAGTCATCACACCTTAGCGAAACTTCTCAAACTCGATGCGCCAAGAATCCGTAAGACTTTGAGGGACATACTCATTCAAGAACATTTCTGAAAACTGAGTCCAAGTGAGTGAGGCTTCCTCGTCCGGACTACTCAGCTAATAGGCACGCCACCACTAATATGCCGCTCACCTCAGTTGGAAAGCGGAAGAAACCCCACTCGTCTCCACAATGCCCATAGTGCGGAGAATATGATGACACTCCTCAAGAAAACCCAGAGTGTCATCTGAAATAGTCCGATGAAAGTAGGTGGGTGGTAGTTTTTTTACCTCTCAAGCCTGAGCTGCTCTGCCTCAAAAGCAACTACCCTGGTCTCATGCTAAACCGGAGCCACTGGGGGCATAGGAATATACTTTGGGTCCTAATCAACCTGGACCCTCTGCTCAGGAGTGCGGGTTGCAGGAGTCGGTGCCCCTCCCCCGGCCTGAGATGTAGCGGGAGCTATTGGAAGTAGTCCAGCCTGAGCTAGAGTGCTGAACATGCTCATGAACTGAACTAAAGTCTCCTGGAGGGCTGGAGTAGCAATAGGAATCTCCGGTGCCAGCCCTCCAACTGGAGCGTTTGGGGGATCCTCTGTCGCACATCTCGCAGGTGCTTGGGCAACACCGCGTGGTCGTCCTATACCTCGATCACGACCTCTGGCAGCTCTAGCAGGGGGTTCGTGTGCCTAATCGTCGGTCCTCCCAGTAGGGATCCTCACCATCTGTGAGAAAGAGTAAAATAGAATTTTAGAATTTCTGATGTCAATAACTCGCACGACAAGGAACTCAAAGAAGTATAATTGTTCTTAACAATTACATAGCGTCACGTAGATAAGTACGGACATCTCCGCAACCGATCCACTAGACTCTAATAAATTGGATTGTGACTCACGACTCCTATGAACCTAGATCTCTTATACCAACTTTTCACGACCCAATTTAACCTTCCGAAAAGTGTCGTGACGGCACCTTGTCTTTACGACTAGGTAAGCCTTTTATTGCAGAAAAATATAAAGAAAACACAAAGATAAAATATAACAGCATAATTTAAATAATAAGGGTAGTGCCACTCGTCTCATATACAATAAAATCTCCCAAACTTCGAAATATCGTGAAACACAAGTTTCTATAAGTCCACATAGCTCTATACAAAATTGTCTGTAGAAAAACCAAACAAAATCTCTAGGCGAGGGAATAGAAGGGGACTTCGAGGATATGCGGACGCGAGCAAAAGTACATTGAAGTCTCCTAGAATCAGCAATCACGCACTAACCCTGAGGCCGATAGCTCGTACCTAGATATGCACATGAAAACATGTACAGGAAAGGGCATAAGTACACCACAATGGTACCTAGTAAGTGCCAAGCCTAACCTCAGTCGAGTTGTGACGAGGTTAGGTTAGGGCCCTACCGGAGTAAAATATAAAGATTTAAGCAGTAAAAGATATAAATAAATTTTACGGTAAAACTGTTAAAGAATTCACAAAATTAACAGTTAAGGGAGTCCTCGGCTCAGAAAAAGGTAAAAACAACAGGGAATCTCTCGGGATACTATCCCGTAGTTCCAAAATGATTATGCAGTACAGGGGGGTCTCCCGGAATACGTCCGTAGTCCTAAAATAAATATGCAGTTATTGGGATTCCTGGAATACGTTCGTAGTCCAAAAGTAAATATGCAGTGCTAGGGGATGTACCGGAATACGTTCGTAGTCCCAAAGTAAATATTCAGCTCAAGATGAGATGACAGTTACTGTCATGACCCAAAACCTATGGGTTGTGATGGCGCCGGACACTACTGTCAGCAAAGCCAACCCCTTAATCAGTTGAAATACTTTACTCTTTAACAATTCGAAATTCGTTGCCTTTCTTGCATTTTATAATCAAATAAATAAAGTTTCTTACATTAAACACGACAGGAAATCAATTTAATTCAATAAAACAAGTCTCAACACATCCCCAGAACCCGGTGACACAAGTTCATGAGCAATTTCTAAGAATTTATACAATTATACAACTCTCGTCCGAGAAATAAATGGGACAAAGATAATAGAGATACAATGTAAAGACATAGTAAGAAGGATACTCTGTCAACTGCGGAACGCCTCTGGATGAATGCAGCCTGAGTAAGTCTCCGAATCAATTACTGAACTATGAAGGTACCTGTGCAACAAAATGCACAGAAAGTGTAGCATGAGTACATAAACATATATGTACCCAGTGAGTATCCCGTCTAAACTCGAAGAAGTAGTGACGAGAGGTGGACTAGACACTCACTAAGGTCCAATAGTATAATATATGACAGGATATGACGAAAACAGTAGGTAGGTAAGGCAGTAAACAACAAGTGCACATCAAATAAGGTAATGCAGGTAATAACTGAAAATGAACATCAATGTACTATAGCTTTCTCTTAACCAATACCTGACTATCCAATTATAAGTGAACCAGAACCAAATGATCATATACAGACACAGACAAGACAACCGGCTGGAGTCATAAGGGTGGTCATAAGGATTGAGGTCATAAGCTAACCCACGATCGCGAATCATACCTGCGACTCATGTTCTGACTCGATGATAATAAGCTGACCCACAATCATGCATCATACCTGCGACTCATGTGCTGACTCGATAATAAGCTAACCCACTGTCGCGCATCATACCTGCGACTCGTGTGCTGACTCGATAATAAGCTAACCCACGGCCGCGCATCATACTTGCGACTCGCGTGCTGACTCGATAATATACATACTGGATCGTCATATCTATGCTCACACAATTCTCTTTTCCTTTCTTAAACATTTTCCATAAATAATTTCCTTCGTATTGTTTTCAATAAAACAGTTCCTTTCCTTTCATTTTACAATAAAACAACTTCCTTTTAAATTATCTCCCGTAAAACAGTTAATTTCATATTATTTTTCCGTAAAAAAATTCCTCTTATACTATTTAAAATCCATAAGTCTCAGAGAAACAAACCACATATAACAGGATCTCATAACATAACATATAAGTTGTTACAAGGAGAAAATAAGGCATGGTGTGGGACCTAACTACCCGGACATAACAATAATAGCCGCTACGTACGGACTATCGTCACTTGGTACGTACGTAGCCCCGCAGACAATTACATATAGCATGTAGGGTACCTATGGGGACAATTCCCTCTTACAAGGTTGGAAAGGAGACTCACCTCCCTCCGAAGATTCACCACCGGCTTCCAAACCTCTACAACACCTCCAATGGATGCACAACGTCCCCAAACTATCCAAATAATGACAATTCAATGAAAAATATACTCAATTTATCATAATAAATTCAAATTACAGAGTCCCTCTGCCCGGTTCAATGAAATGACCAAAAGGCCCTCGGGCCCACTTGCCCGGACTTCGAATTTTCTTGAAGATAAACTCTACCCATAGCTTCACTAGCTCGAATATATAACTTACTCCTAATTTCATGCTCAAATTCGTGGCTAAAAATCAATTTATCAAGTTTCTAGGTTTTCTTCCAAAAATCCCAATTTTCTCACAATTTTCATGTCTAATTTTATGACATAATCTGGTATTTAACTTGGAAATAAGTAGAAATATCTTACCTCTTGATTCTTAAAGAAAACCCTCTTGAAATGCTCTCCAAAATCGTCCATGGCATATGAAAAATGAGTTAATATGTCAAGAACCCGTTTTTAAATTGAGCACTGCCCAGAGACGACCCTGTGCGATCGCACCACAGGCTCTACGATCGCACATGCCTTCCATGCTGCCTCCAAAATTCCTCTTGTACGTTCGCATAAGTCCTCATGCGTTCGCACAAGCCTAAGTCCCAGAATCCTCCAAGCGCACCCTGTGCGATCGCACAAGATCACCTGCGGTCGCACAGGTCAATTCTCTGCAGCCTAAATTTTCCTTCTGTGCGATTGCATACCTCAGGTGCGATCGCACAAGCCAAAATTCCTGCCCTCTAATTTCTTCTCCGCGATCAGATTTCAAAGTCCGCGATCGCATAGCACACCAGATACACCAGAAAACAGCAGATAGAAGAAAAATGGCCCGAAAACACCCTGAAACACTCCCGAGGCCCTCGGGACCACGTCCAATCACACGACTCAGTACCATAACCTCACACGGACTTGCTCGAGGATTCAAATCACATCAAACAACGCCGAAAGCACGAGTCGCATACAAATTCAACTTTATGAACTTTGAAATTGTTAACTTTCACATCCGATGCCGAAACCTATAAAATCACGTCCGATTGATCCCAAATTTTGCACACAAGTCATATTCGACATTACGGATCTGCTCCAACTTTTGGAATCGCATTCCGACCTCGGTATTAAAATTCCCACTTCCGGTCGGATTCTTCAAAAACCTTCAATTTTCTATCTTTAGCCAAATGGCTTCAAAATTACCTTCAGACATCTGAATTCACTTCTGATCCGCTCCCAACTCCAGAATCACCATACGGAGCTATTCCTAGACTCGGAATCCCAAACGGACGTCAATATCTCTGAAATACGCTTCAACCCAAACTTATGAATTCTTTCAAAACTGCTAACTTCCACATTATACGCCGAAATGCTCCCTGGTTATCCAAATTCCGATCCGTTCATACGCCTATGTCCGAAATCATCATACGAACCTGCTGGAACCTTCAGATCCTGATTCCGATGTCGTTTACCCCAAATTCCATTTTGAGTCGATTCTTCCAACTTAAGGCTTCTAAAATGAATATTTTCCTTTCAATTCAACTCCGATCTTCCTGAATTTCAATTCCGACCATACGCACAAGTCAATTGTCACGCCCGAAATCCCACCTTCGGGCCATGACTGCGTCAAACGTTGAACCCGCTAGACAAGCCAATGTTTGAACTAAATAAAACTCAATAATAGCTAAAACGAACAAGATGACTAAGGCATCGATGGCCCACAATGAAATTTAACAAAATAACAAAAATACAACATAGCACTTTCGAAATAAAACACATATACAAATCCCAGAACTGGTGTCACATACACACGAACTGTCTAAGAGATTACTACAAACAAAAGGTCTAAAAATAAGTACATAGGATTGTCTTTGAAATACAAAGTAAGACAGAGCTGAAAGTGAATAGTAGAAGGTGACGTCAAGGCCCACGAACGTCTGAGGGTCTACCTCGATGTCTCCTGTGTGAACTGATGAGATGCTCCGACCGTCAGTGATCACCGGGTCCGGCTGCGTAGTCTGCACAACATAAAGAAGTGCAGGTGTAGCATCAGTACAACCGACCCCATGTACTGAGTAAGTGTCGAGCCTAACCTCGGCGAAGTAGTGACGAGGCTAGGACC
>ML278737.1:12246-22532 GCA_005239495.1 Nicotiana undulata
GCAGATGCTCAAACAGACTACGTTGCTCCTCTCTATGGGACTGAGGAACATATTTCTCCAAAAAGATCGTGGAGAACTGCTGCCAGGTGAGAGGTGCTGAACCAACCGGCCTACGCCTCTCAAATGATTCCCACCAAGTAAAAGCAGCACCCGCAAACTGAAATGTAACAAACGAGACCCCACTGGTCTCCGAAATACCCGCAGTACGTAGTATCCTCTAGCATTTATCAAGAAAACCTTGGGCATCCTCCCCCTCTGTGCCACTGAAGGTCGGAGGCTTAAGTCTGCTGAACCTCTCCAACCTGCGCTGCTCATCCTCAGGCATAGCAGCGACCACAAAATCCTGAGCTGCAGAAACCGGCTGAACTGGGGCTGCTCCAGGTGCCTGAATACCCCGTACAACCTGCTCAGGTGTCCGGGCAGCTGGAGTCTGATTGCCTCCCCCGGCCTGAGCTGCAGTGGCAGTAGTAGACATAGCAACTGCCTGAGCCAAACTGGAACACACCGTCAATATCTGAGCCAGGGTTTCCTGAAGACCCGGAATAGAAATAAGCATTGTCGGTGCCTGAGACTGTTCCGCTGGAGTTCCATCGGCTGGAACCTGATCCTGAACGATAGGGGGATCCTGTGGTACCACCCCGGCTGCTGCCTGAGCTGGTCCCCTACCTCTACCACGGACTCGACCCTTGGTGGGTCTGGCTGGTGTCTGGTCACCCTGATCGGTATTGCGTGTCCACACCATCTGTGAGAGAATGAAACAACATAAGTTCAGATTTCAAGAATCAATAGATTGGCACGAAAGAGTTCAAGAAAATAGAGATGTTTCCTAAATGTTTTGCAGCCTCTCGAAGATAAGTACAAACGTCTTCATACCGATCCGCAATACTCTACTAAACCTGCTCATGACCGTTGAGTCCTATGTTACCTAGCGCTCTGATATCAACTTGTCACGACCCCAAATCCTAACAGGCCGTGATGGCGCCTATCGTGGAACTAGGCTAGCTAACCATCACTTTACTACGCATTTATTCAATTATAATAGTTCACAATATAACAATAAACAATAGTCATAATAAATAAATAAATTATATAAGTCTAACGCCCCCAGTAATGAACTAAACCACTCTAAACAACCTCCGAGAACTGGAGTCAATAGTCATGAGCATCTAAGAATAATTAATCTAACTCTGCTAAAACTATAATATAGGTCTCTGAATCAATTGCTAAGACTAAATAAGGAAGGGAAATGGAGAAGTTGTGGACGCTGGACAGCTACCTCAAAATCCCGTGAAATGCTGCTATCGAACCTGCGTTAGCTACTGCTGCAAGCTAGTACCTGGATCTGTGCACAGAGGCACATGGAGTCTTTATGAGTAAGTCAACTCAGTAGTAATGAAAATAAATCACAGTCTGAGTAAAATAAACACACAGAACAGATACACAATTCCACAAAGCCAGTAAAACACCAAGTCACCATGTAGTATTCATCAAATAATAAGTTCGAAATCAGTTTTCAGAAATCCCTTGAAAACAAATGCAATATCAGTATATCTCAATAAAATTCTCAGTAAAACCAGTGTGAAAACGAAGTAAATCATAGTTTGAAAACTCAGTAAAATCTTTCATAAAACTGCTCCTCGGGCCATAATCATTTCCCGTAACAATATAGGCCAGCAGCCTCACTCAGCAGACACTCTCAATTTGCCCTTCAGGCCATAATATACCGGGTTCTCGATCCAAAAATAGTGTTTCATTTTCAAGAAGTAGTATCAAGACACTATGAGTGTCAAAACAATTCACAGAAAAGAATGAGTTAAAAATCACAACATGTCAGTGACGAAAATATAGTAAACACATCCCGCAACGGGTAAACAGATCGGCACTAGGCCCCAAACATGGCTTACAGCCCAAATCATATCAAGTATTTATATAGTACTATTGGAAATAATCTTTAAAAGCCGTTTCGCAACTCAATAGTCGCCTAAGTAAGGAATATATCTCCAAAGTTTCAACCTTTGCATTTCAAAACCCGTGAAAGGGTGCATAGTCCGGGGTTTCATACCCTCGGGACAGGATTTAAAGACATTACTTATCTCAAAACTAGCCCGGAACTATTCCGCAATACGCTTGCCTCTCCAATCAACTTCCTAAGGCTCCAAATCTATCAAGTTCATATTTTTATCATCAATGAGCTTAAGGAACAATTCCCAATCGAAAATTATCGAAATTTACTCAAAAATTCAAAATCGGTCAAAATCCGACCCCGAGACCGCGTCCCTAAACTCAGAAATTTTTACAGAAAAGTGATATTTGTCCTCTCACGAGTCTGTACATAAAAAGAACACCAAAATCGGAGTTCGTTTGACCCCTCAAATCGACCCTTGAAGGTCTCATAATCTCATGCCCCAAAATCCTATGTTTCTACTATTTTTCATGAATTAAAGGCTGGAATTATGGTCTATAATCATCCATAAACGAGTTTTAATAATCAATTTACTTACCTCTGAGCTACCCACTGATTTTCTCCTTCACAATTCGTCCAAAAATCTCTCCTCAGCTCAACAATGGTGTAAAATAAGGTCTAGGTCGCGAAAGGGTTTTTAATTAACTGCCCAGGTATTTATTCTCTGCGATCGCGGTCAAAGCCCCGCGATCGCGTTGACCAATATTCTTATACCTCCGCGATCGAAGCCAAATGCACGCGATCGCATTGTGCAAACCCCCGGCGACCCCACGCTCCTATCTTCCTCTGTGCGATCGCAGCCTATTCCACGTGATCGCACTGACTTGTCCTCCTTCTACTCCGCGATCGCACCTCCCTTCCCGCGATCACATTGAACAATCTGAGCCTGACCATAATTAACTCTCTGCGATCTCACTACTTCACCCGCGATCGCAGTGAACAAAATCACTGTGCACAAAAACCAGAAAACCAGCAATTGTTCTAAGTCCAAATGAGTCCGTTAATCACCCGAAATCAATCCCGAGCCCCTAGAGACCCCAACCAAACATACCAAAATATCCCATAACATCATTCAAACTTATTTGAACTCTAAAAACATCAAAACTAACATCAAACCACCAAAATTACATCAGATTCAAGCCTAAGAACTTTGAAATTTCTAAAATTCACCAATGATGTTGAAACTATCCAAATCAACTCTGTTTGACCTGAAATTTTGCGGACAAGTCCAAAATAACATTACGAACCTGTTCCAACTGTCGGAATTCCATTCTGACCCCGATAGCCTATTTTTCACTGCCGACCGAAATCGCCAAAAACTAACTTTCACCAATTCAAGCCTAATTCTACACCGGACATCAGAAAATTATTCTGAACATACTCCCAAGTCCTAAATCACCTAACGAAGCTATCTGAGCCATAAAATTCGCATTCCAAGGTCGTTTACCAATAAGTTAACCCTTAGTTGACTTTTCCCATTTTAAGGCTATTTTTAAAGGCTAATTGACTAAACTCTCACTACAACCATTCGATTGCAAGCCTATCAACTCTAATACATTAAATACAGTATAACCAATCTATATCACATTAATAACAACAATTATAATTCAAGTTTTACGTAACGACGGATCGGGTTGTTACAGCAACGATATCGAGTGCTTAGTTAAACGTCCAGACAGGGTAGAAGAAGACCAATGGCGTGCATTAGTTCATTATTGGAGCTCTAGTGAAGAAAAGGTATTCTCCGAGCATCAAGCATCTTCTTCTCTTTCCCTTAGCACATGCTATTAGCGCATTCCATATGCGGATCATACTTTATCCTCTAAATATTTTTATGCTTTTCAACTGTAATTCTTATTACCTTTTCTCTTTTTTCTTTTAAAAATTTTATTCTTTGGTCTGATGTTTGGCCATGAATTATCTCTAATATATAAAATTACGTGCAACGTTTCTAGAAAAAGAGCGAGAGGAACAAATAAAGTCGAACGAAGTTGAGTATGCCACACACATCAGGAAGAAAAAGTCATTGTCAAATTATAGATGATGTATGCCATATTTACTATAAGCTTTCTGTAATTTATATATCAATACTCATTTTCTTGAATATATTTGTTATAAATTTTTTACTATTTAAATAAATGACAAAGAAGAATGGTGTAAAACCAAGTCGTATCGAGGTATTCAATGAAATACATACGAGAAAGAATAAACAACCAGTAAATGAGATAGTTGATGAAACTATAGTAAATTCTCATTCTTTATTAATATAAATTACTTTCTTTCCAATATAAAATTTTATTAACTTTTCATTGTTTTACCTTTTCTTTCTAAAAGAAAGAAATTGACGAACTTGCTAAGGTGTATCCCAAGTTAAATATCCCTGAAAGTGCTCCCAATGATGTGTGTGCACAGGTTATGGGACCAAACACTCATGAAAATATTCGAATTTTAGGAAAAGGAGCAGCTCCAAGTTTTGTTTATGGCCCTGCATATAAGCGATCCCAGGCTGAGCAAAGAAATTTTTATAGAAGGGTTGAGATAGAAGTTGAAAAAGCTACCTCTGCTATGAGAATTGCGATGGAAGAAAAATTATCTGAAGCAAAAGAAGAAATAGAAGCGATGGAGAAAAAGTTATTTGAAGTAAAAGAAGAAAGCGATGGGGGGAAATGTTAGAAGCAACAAAAGATATGGATGAAAAAAATAGACGATTAAGTAAAGTTGGGTATAAAGGAATATCTAGAATCTTTGGGTACTACTATTGGATCAAATAAGAAATTATCTGGTGATGAGCATGTAAAAAATATTGTGCTCTTTAGCAAAAATTTATTGTATTTAAGATAATCTTGTAATTTAGTTTCTTTTTAAATTGCAATGATCTTCCTCTTTTGTGATAGGTTTCTGATAACTCAAAGGACGATCACCAAAAATCAGTATCACCTGTTTCACTTGTTCACACAAAGATGATGAGTTCGTAAACTTATTTTAACTATATCTTGTCACGACCCATTTTCGGGTTGTGATGGCGCCTGTCGTGGAACCAGGCTAGCCAATCGCTACCACAATACTCGATTCATTTACTAGAGAAATTTACTCATTATTGGCTCAACTCATAGAAATACGAAAATTTTAATCATTTAAAACAGTCCAATAGAAGAAAATAGGCTCCAACAATCAATCTAGGATCTGGAGTCACGCAGTCATGAGCTACTAACATAAATATAACTGAGAAATAATACTGAAGTCTTAAGTTTCCAATTTCTAATACAGGAGGGAAAATAAGGAAAGGAGGGAAGGGACAGCGAACGCCAGCTGCTACCTCGTCGGCTCTGAGGGATGAGCTGCTAACACCGATCCGCGTCAAATCTCGGTGCACCTGGATCTGCACACACAGTGTGCAGGTAAGTAACGAAAACAACCTACGGTCTGAGGAGGTAGTGACGAACTCAACCCCCATAAATAAACAGTTCAAATAATGAAAATTCCAGAGATAACCGAGAATATCAGTGACAATCATGTTATGTAAATGCGCCTGGAAACTTAGTAAAAATCCGAGAATAACAAATGAATGCCATGTATGTAGTATGCAGCACTCACAGGTGGTCTTCTCGGTACACATAGTTGGCCATTGGCCCAGGGAAATCCATCTCGTAACATGTACGGCGTGGTGACTCAGTCACTAAGTACCGAGGGAGCAGGCCAATTCGGCCTTTCGGAGAAATCCATCTTCGGGATATCATACTCATCCATAATCTGTACTAGGGAAATCCATCCCTCCATATCTCATAAACAGTATCTGTGTCAGGGAAATCCATCCCTCTGTATCTCATCAACAATAATCAGTGCCAGGGAAATCCATCCCTCTATATCTCATATCTCGGACAAATCCATGTCCAGGGAAATCCATCCCTCAATAACTGTGCGCTCACTGGGGGTGTAAAGACTCCGGAGGGGCCTCCAAGGATATGGCACAAGCGCTATATATATCAAGCCCACGAAGGGTATATCATCTCAACATTCGGCTCTAGGCCCATACTCAGTCATAATTACCAGTCTCCTCACAACACTCTCATTATGTAACATCCCAAACAATGGAAATGCATGATAAATCAATGATTTCTGAGACTGAAATATGAATACGTGTATAATAACAGGACTGAGCATGCACAAGTAAGGTTCACAATAGAAGCAACGGTAACGAACCATTTTCGGTCTCCACATATAGACATGAGGTCTTATCATTTATACTTGTTATGTTTTATTTTAGATTCCACGCATCAATAGCCTGCACAATACCGATATCATGGTGGAACAACAGTTAAACCGTGCCTGGGAATAAGCCGGGCCACAACAAATCAACCAACACTCATATGCCCGTCACTTGGCGAGTGAAACACTACTTCGCCGGGCCCTTTCCTCGAGAATCAGCCTCCAAACGCTCCAAATCTACCAATAACCAATTACATAGTGTTACAATGTGCTAAGGAAAAATTCCCAAACAAAACTCTAGCAAAACTACTAAAAATCCCGAATTCGGTCAAAACCCGGCCCTCGGGCTCACGTCTCGAAAGTCAAAAAATTTCACAACACTAGGTTCCTTGTCTTTTCCCGAGTCTAACCATACCAAGAACACGAAAATCAGACCTCAAATGGTCCTCCAATTCCCCCATTCTTCTTCTCTTAAACCCAAGCCCTACCCACCATTTTTCTACTGTTTTTACCAGAGATTTCAACCTAATATCGTTCTTAATGCACAATATAACAATTTTTGAGTCCAAGAAACTTACCTCCTTGAAAAAACAACGAAATCCCTCTTCAAACCCCTTCAAAACCTCCAACTCGTGTGAAAGAAATGGTGAAAGAAGACAAATTTCGCAAAGGCTGCCTTTTTATAGGTTCTGCCCAGGCATTTCCGCAATAGCAATGCCTTTCTCGCACCTGCGACTCCGCAGGGGCGACTTATCAGCCGCTCCTGCGACTTCTCAGTTAAGTTGCCCAGCTCCCACACCCGCGATACTCTTCCCGCGCCTGCGACATCGCAGGTGCGGACCTCCATCCGCCCTTGCGACCTCTTTCGCACCTGCGGCCTCTTTATCGCAACAGCGGGCCCGCAGGGGCGACATATTGACCGCACCAGCGGTTCTTCACTTAAAACACAGAGCCTGCGCCAGCAACCCCATCCCCCCCACCTACGACCTCGCAGGTGCGATCTTCATTCCGCCTCAGCAACCAAACCTCGCACCTGCGCCATCCTTCTCGCGCCTGCGATATCCGCACCTGCGGCCCAAGCATCGCAGGTGCGATCGCACCAGCAACAGCAGCTTCAGCTGCATATTTGGGTTCCAACTTTCCGTTTAACACCCGAATTCAAGCCCGAGCCCCTCGGGACCCCAACCAAACATACCAACATATCAAACATGGTTATTCAAACTTTGTCGAGCCATTAAAACACCAAAAACAACATCAAAACCATTAATTCTCCTCCAATTCAAGCCTATGATTTCCAAAAACTTCTAAAACACGCATTTGATCAAAAACCCAACCAAACCATCTCCCAATGACCTGAAATTTTGCGGGTAAGTCCAAAATGACATAACGAGGCTACAGCAACTCTTGGAATCCCATTCCGACCCTCGGATCAAAATCTTGCCTATCAACCGGAATTCGCCAAAATACTAACTTCGCCAATTCAAGCCTAATTCTACACCGGGCATCCTAAAAATATTCTGAACACACTCCTAAGTCCCAATTCACCTAACGAAGCGATCCAAACCATAAAACCCGCATTCCGAGGTCGTTTACCAATAAGTCAACTCCGGGTTGACTTTTCCAACTTTAAATCTCTTGTTAGAGACTAAGTGTCTCAATCCACTCTATTTTCACTCCGAACCCGAACCAACCAACCCCAACACTTCATGGACAGTCTAACCGAGCTACTACAAGACAGAAATAAGGGAATAGATGTGTATACCGCGTAATGACGGACCGGGTCGTTACATATCTTTTTCTACATACTTTTGAAGAGTATAGTTTTAACTATGTTAATTTTCACTTAAATTACGTAAAGCTTCAAATTAGCATTTTAAAGTATAGAGGCTATTTTACAGTAAAAAAAAGATTATGAGTATATCCCCCTCAAGGGTGATCATAAGGGCATATGTTTCTTGTCAGCAATTGTTGCCTCTTTCTTCGAAGAGTCAAGGGTGTCACAAGCCACTGAATCTTAGGAGCTTTTCTCGCCTTTTTTTGTTTTTGGTAAATTTCGGCTGTAGGTGTTGACATACTTCATGATATCATCTTCCTTGGAAAGGTTGAAGAGCTTTCTCTTCTTTGAAGCACGTTCTTATGAAAAAGCATCACAACTCTTGAGGCTCTTCTACGGCTTACACTTAAGGATGGAGTTCCATTTTTTAAACTTGTGTTTGACGATGATGGTGGTATTCTTGTTGCAGTTGTAAAAAAGTTAGCTTATTTTTTTCTTTTTGTTAATTGATAAGATTCCAATCAAACATGATTTTACCCTCCTACATAGGATATTTAGCCTTTTGTAGAACCTTGAAGAAAGAGTAAGTTGAAGATTATTTCCTAAATGAGGGAAATAAAGATCTATGATTGAAACGCCATCATATTAGGAAATAAAAATTATTCTATGACTTTGTCCTGTTTTTATACATCTTGTATTCACAATTTTCTAAGTTGTAAATTTTGTAAACTATCAGAGTAACCAATCCAATATTTCTTCTCAGGTTAACATAATCAAGAATACTGGAGTTAGTGAAGTTGGCACGAAAAAAGAAGCGAATAAGTTTGAAAAAATTACAAGGTTCTTGTTCCTCCTTTTCAAAAGAAGAAACCCTTCATGTTATAATTTGTAAAACTTATATAACATTCATTAGTTTTCATCTCAGTATACCATTTACGGAAACTATATTTCAAAATTCAACCCTCCCCTCTCCCACCTTGTTTCTGCCTCAGTCTCAAAGAAAAATAACAAACTAAAAGATTAGGAACTGGTTTTCTTAAGTGCAAGATGAATTGAAAATAGTTGAACATTTTCTTTTCCTTGGTAAAGGGTGAAATTGTGGTTTGTATTGAACACCATTTTTCTAGTACAAAATCGATGTTGAACTCTGATATGAAACTGCATTATTGACTATTGATATAGCATTTGTTGCAAAAAATTCATTATTATCGTAGAGGTAAAGATTCACCTAAGTGAGCTATCTCCTTCAGATTTTATTTCAACCTTTCTTGAGCAAGTAGCTTTATGTGTGCTTACTTGTATTTAGCTTTTTAGGCCTGATCGTGTTTTATATTTATTTAAATCTTGCATAATCTCCATCAGGTGGAGTTATATTTTCTCCCTTCCTCTCACATCCACACACAACCAAAAAAATATCATCAACTGCATTATGATATTACTACAATATTTCAGTTGTTGTTTGGTTTGGTTGGTTGCGTTCACTTTCTTGGATTTTTGGCTTTATGTTGTTTGTTTCTTTCTCTCTTCAGTTGCTAGTATTTGTGGAGACTCAAGGGGTCATTTTATGAATTAAGAATTCGTTGTAGGCTTATTGGCCATAAAAAGACTAATTTAAATTACCACGATTTGTGTGCGGAGTCCGGGCGTAAAATCGGAAAGCTTTTATGTGAAAATATGAGAAAATATAATTTCTAGAGTTAAAATTTAATTATAGTTTACTTTGGTCAATATTTTGAGTAAAAGGACCTCGTATCTGTGTTCCGATGATCTCTGGAGTTCCGCAGTAAAATATGGGACTTGGGCGTATGCCCGGATGGAATTCCGAGGTCCCAAGCCTTAGAAATCAATTTTAAAAGAAATTATTTTGTTGAATTATTAATGAAATAAAGAAAATAATTAACATTTGAAACCATTGGTATCGGGGCCGTATTTTAGTTTCGGAATCCGGTACATATTTGTTATAGTATTAGGATACTATCTGTGAAAGTTGGTGAGAATCGGAGTTTATTTGACATGATTCGGACGTCCGGTTGAGAAATAGTGAACTTTAAGTGTTCTTGAGAAAAATGATGAGTTTTGAGGTTTAATTCATAGTTTTAAATGTTTTTTTCATGATTTGATCGCAAGAGTAAGTCCGTATGATATTTTTAAACTTGCGTGCATGTTTGGTTTAGAGCCCCGAGGGCTCGGGTGAGTTTCAGATAGGCCACTGGGTGTTTTACACTTATAAAAATATGTTGTTTTGTTGTTATCTGGTGTGCAATTATTTGTTCATTGCGTTCGCGTTACCCCAGTCGCGAACGCGTAGAGGAAAAATATGGGGGGGGGGGGGGTTTTTTTTTT
>ML278741.1:0-59185 GCA_005239495.1 Nicotiana undulata
TGAGTGATGCCCGCGGGGCTTATGAAGAGTGACTGTGAGGATGCCTGATGGGCAGAGTGACTTTGAGGATGTCTGATGGGCAGAGTGACTTTGAGGATGCCTGATGGGCAGAGTGACTGTGAGGATGCCTGATGGGCAGAGTGATTGTGAGGATGCCTGATGGGCAGAGTGATTGTGAGGATGCCTGATGGGCAATGGTTACGATAAATGATTTTGGCCCGAGCGAAAGATTTACTGAGTTTTCAAACTATGATTTACTTCGTTTTCACACTGGTGTTACTGAGAATTTTACTGAGATATACTGATATTGCACTTGTTTCGAAGGTTTTTCTGAAAACTGATTTCGAACTCATTATTTGATGAATACTACGTGGTGACTTGGTGTTTTACTGGTTTGTGGAATTGTGTACATGTTCTGTGTGTTTATATTACTCAGACTGTGATTTATTTTCATTACTACTGAGTTGGCGTACTCATAAAGACTCCCTGTGCCTCTGTGCACAGATCCAGGTACTAGTTCGCAGCAGTAGCTGACGCAGTTGATAGCAGCATTTCACGGGATTTCGAGGTAGCTGTCCAGCGTCCACAGCTTCTCCATTTCCCTTCCTTATTTAGTCTTAGCATTTGATTCAGAGACATATATTATAGTTTTAGCAGAGTTAGTTTATTTATTCTTAGATGCTCATGACTATTGACTCCAGTTCTTGGGAGGTTGTTTAGGTTAATATGGGAACGCTAATACTTAATTATATTAATTGTGATGTGGTTGCTTGCTTATTAATTAATTGTGGACTATTATAATTGAACAAAAGTGTACTAAGGTGATGGTTGGCTAGCCTAGTTCCACGATAGGCGCCATCACGACCTGTTAGGATTTGGGGTCGTGACAAGTTGGTATCAGAGCACTAGGTTAGACAAACGTTCTTCTATATAAGATTTTCATTATATAAGGAGGTTAAAGTATTTTTGAAAAAACAGTCATAGTATTATTAATATTTGTGTAGAATTTTCATAGTATATGAGTGTAAGTTTTTTTTTTCTTTCAAAATACAAAAATTACTGCGACAAAATAAATCTTCTATGAAGTATCTATAAGGGACAAAAATTTCTTTATGCTTTGTCCCAATCAAGAACACCTCATTTTTTATTGAGTTCATTATCTTTAAAGTTTCTTTGCAAAATATCCCCAATCGAGTGAAAACGAGATTTCCTGTCTTGTTTTCCCAAGAAGCATCTGTCATCAATAACTTTACTACTAGCCTGTTCGGTCAAGCTTTTTTTTGGACCAAAAGTGCTTTTTTGGTCAAAAGCACTTTTGGCCAAAAATTAAGATATAATTACTGCTCAAAAGTGTTTTTCAAATTAATTAGTCAAACACAAACTGCTTCTCACCAAAAGTACTTTTTTAAGAAGTACTTTTGAGAAAAACACTTCTCAAAATAAGCTGATTTTAGAAGCTTGGCCAAACGGGCTATACATCCTCTCTCAAGTTCAAATTCTTTTTTCCCCGTCATCTGTACTTCACTTAGTTTTTTTTTTCTTTTTAAGTTTTCCTCTTTTCCTTTCCTTCAATTTCACCTCAAAAATTATTACTCTTTCCTATCTACTTTAATTGATGTTTTGGATTTGACTATTTCAGGAATCAAGAAAGAATTAACTTATTTTTTTCAAAATTTTCCCTGGAATATCTTATATATCTAATAAATAAATTAAAGAGATAGTAGAAGTTAATATGATTATTTTTATTATTAATTTATATTAAAATGTATTCTTTAATATGTATAAAAACAACCAAAAAATCAATTAAAGTAAAGTTAGTACATACTTTTCATATGTCATCAACTCATCATTTTAGCAGTAAACTTACTTCGATTGTGAGCTGACCTAGCCTTGCTAGTTCTGGTTCCAGATCAAGCAGGTTCAATAAATGACCACCATGACCCCAAGAAATGAAAGAAGTAAGTATATAAAAGAGTATTGTTTTCATGCCTTCTTGAATAAATTGATACAGAGATGGAGCGTCGTTGCTCAATCAATGGAGCAGTAGATTAGGGAACATGCAGAGATGAATATTCTGGAATCGAAAGTAGAGGACGAAGAAGAGAAAGATATTTTTTCTCATTGCTCAAAATGTACAATGACATCCTTTTATAGACTAGTACATGTTGTATCCTCACGTGCACTACATGTGCAATTAACCACCTCTAATAGTCATAACTAACTCTAAAAGATTAACTGACTCTAACAGTAATTAGGCAGGTTAAATAGGCTGATTACTGTCACTATTATTTCAATACTCTCTCTCAAGCTGGAGGAAGGAATACATCGAGCACTCCATGCTTGGATAAAAGGAACTGATGTTGCCAATTGGTTTTTGGTGTCGACATGCTCAGGTACTATCAGGCTTTCTTTGGTCATGCCTCTTACAAAGTGACAGTCTATTTCAATATATTTTGTCCTCTCGTGATAGATAGGGTTGGAGGCAATCTGTATAGCCGCTTTGCTGTCGCAGAACAACTTTACAGGTGTAGTTACAGACATATTCAGTTCTTTTAGAAACCTCATTATCCAAATTACTTTTAAAACTGCAGCTTCCCATGCTTCTATATGTTTCCTCTGCTTAGCTTCGACTCACAGTGTGCTGCTTATTTCACTTCCAAGATATGATAGAGTCCACTAGTTTTACTATGTAGCCAGTCATAGATCTTCTAGTGTTTGGTTAGGTTGACCAATCACTTTCACAAAATACAGTCAACTGTGTGCAACAATTATTCTTCAGCAAAATGCCTTGACCAGGTGACCCTTTCAAATATCTAACTAGCCTGAGTGCTGCCTCCCAGTGTGAAGCTTTATGTTGTTGCATAAATTGGCTAAGAACCAGTATAGAAAACTGATGTCAAGTCTAGTGATGGTTAGGTAGAGTGATTTTCTAATGAGCTTCTTAAAGGGTGACATCTGGCATTTACTTCCAATCCATAGTGGTGCACCTAGCATTTACTTCCAAAGGTGTGTTCGCTGGCTTAGCTCTACTCAAGCCAACATCAGAGATTAACTCAATAGTGTATTTTCTCTTATTGAGTAGTATGCCATCATGTGATCTCAATACCTCAATCCCTAGGAAGTATCTCAGTGCACCTAGGTCCTTGACTTTGAAGTTATTATGCAATGTGCTCTTTGCTTGGTCGATTAGCCTCCTATTGTTCGCAGTAATAATTAGGTCATCTACATACACTAGGACAATGACTATCTCTTCACCTCTATTCTTTGTAAACAAAGAATGATCATATGGACTCTGAATGTATTTGGTTGCTTGTAGAACATCTGTGAGTTTGATATTTCATTATCTAGAGGCTTGTTTTAAGACATATAATGACTTGAGAAGAGTGCATACTTTATACTCCCTTTGATTTTGGAACCCTTGAGGTAAGTCCATATAAACCTCATCTAATACGTCACCTTGTAGGAAATCATTATTTACATCCATCTGATACAGAGACGAATGCCTTGAGGCTGCAACATTGATTACTATCCTTACAGTCACTATTTTAGCAACTCGTGAGAAGGTTTCATGATAATCTAAACCTTCATGTTGAGTGTAACCTTTGGCCACAAACCTGGCTTTGTATTTGTCTCCTTGTCCCTTTGTTTAATACTTAATTTTGTACACCCATTTTGATCCAACTGCTTGCTTCCCCTTAGGTAAGTTTACTAGTTCCCAAGTTTGGTTCATGTCACGACCCCAACTCCTAACAGGTCGTGATTGCGCCTATCATGAAACTAGGCTAGTCAACCATCACATCACTACCCATTCGTTCTATTATAATATTGCACAAATAAAAAACAAACAGCAAACGGAGTATAAATAATTTCATTAAGTCTTTACGCCCCAAATAATCTAACAGTCTAAACAAAACCTCCCAAGACTGGAGTCAACATGGTCACGAGCTTCTAAGAAATAAAACTAACTCTGCTAATGTCTTGGACAATGTCTAGGAAATAAATACTAATACTAATAAAGGAAGGGAAATGGAGAAGTTGCGGACGCTGGACAGCTACCTCGAAATCCCATAAAGTTGCTGCTAACGAACAAAGATGGCTACTGCTCCGCACTAGTACCTGGATCTGCACACAGGGGTGCAGGGAGTAATGATGAGTACGCCAACTCAGTAGTAATGAAAATAAATCACAGTCTAAAGTATATGAAACACACATCAAAGATACACCAATTCACAAAACAGTAAAACATCGAGTCTCAATACAGTATACAAAATTTAGAAAAACCAGTTTCCAAAAATCCCTTGAAACAAGTATAATTCCAAATATTTCTCAGTAAAACTCTCAGTAAAATCAGTTTGAAAAATGAAGCGAATCATAGTCAAAACTCAGTAAAATATCATCGTAAAACTGCCCCTCGGGCCATAATAATCTCTCATAACATTTCCCTCAGCACCTCACCATCACTCAGTATCAGCCCCGCGGGCAATATCACTCACACTTAGTAGGTACCTACGCTCACTGGGGGTGTGTACAGACTCTGGAGGGGCTCCTACAGCCCAAGCGCTATAAACAAGCCACATCATGACATAAATCACTCACAATATTGGCCCTCGGCCTATCTCATATCATAACATCCTCACCATATTGGCTCGCAGCCTCACTCAGTCAAACACTCTCAACATGCCACTCGGGCCATAATTATACCGGGTTCTCGACCTAAAAACAATGTTTCATTTTCAAGAAATAATATCAAAATACTCTGAGTGTCAAAACAATTATCAAAAAAGGCTTAGTGAAAGTCATGACATATCAAGTGAGGAAAATAGTAAAAATAGCCCCTACGGGGTAAACAGATCGGCACTAGGCCCCAAACATGGCTTAAAACCCAAAACATATCAAAATATATCAATACTATTAAGCATAGGGTTTAAAATAGGCTTTGCAACTCAATAGTTGCCTAAAAAGGAACATATTTCCAAATTCCCAATTTGTGCACTCCAAAACCGTGAAAGGATGCAAAGTCCGGGGTTTTATACCCTCATGACAAGATTTAAAAACATTATTTACCTCAAACTAGTTCGAAAAGCTACTCTGCAACCCGCTTGCCTCTCGAATCAACTTCCGAGTGCTCCAAATCTACCAAATTCAGATTTTTATCATCAAATTATGCTTAAGGAGTGAATTCCAATTGAAAAATACCAATTTTAGCATAAAACCCGAATTTAGCCAACACCCGACCCCTGGGTCCGCGCTTTGGAACACGATAAAATTTATGCCAAAATGTTCTTCATCATCTCACGAGTCCGTACATATAAAGAACGCTAAATTTGGAGTTCGGACCCCTCAAATCATCCCTAGAAGGTCTCATAATCTCAAGCCCTAACTCCATCTTTTTCTACTGATTTTCATGGATTAAACACTGATATTTTGTTCCTTAATCACCTATAATCGAGTTTTAGGGTCCAAAATACTTACCTAAACAGAGAAAAATGATTTTCTCTCTTCAAAATCGCCTCAAAGATCTTTTCCCGTTCAACAATGGTGTAAAAGTGGGTATTGGTCGCAGAAGGGTTTTAATTTAACTGCCCAGGTCCTTATTCATCGCGATCGCGGGACCCATATCGCGATCGCAATTCACTAATCCTCAGCTGCCCAAATATACTCTCTGCGATCTCACTAAAGCCCACGTGATCGCGGTTCCTTATTACCTGAACGTACGCGATCGCGAACCATCAACCGCGTTCGCGAAGAACAACGCGTGACCCCCAGACTCAGGCCTGCCAACCCTACGTGATCGCGATCGCGATCAATTCCACGCGATCGCACTGGTTAAGCCACTCGCCTTACGCGATCGCACCCTCACTCCTGCGATCGCGATGCAAAAATTTCCCCCTGGCCTCCTTAACCTTACGCAATCGCGGCCCTAACCTCGCGATCGCAATGCACAAAATGTTGTTGTGCTAACACCAGAAAAAAAACAGACTTTGCTAAGGCCAAAGTGCCCGTTAACCATCCAAAATCAATCCAGAGCCCCTCGGGACCCCAACCAAATTTACCAACACATCTTAAATGATCATTCAAACTTAGTTGCACTCTCGGAACACCAAAAATAACATCTAAACACCAAAATCGCGTCGGATTCAAGCCTAAGAACTTTGAAATTTCTAAAATCCACAAACGATGCCGAAACTATCCAAAACAATTTCGATTGACCTAAAATTTTGTAGACATATCCAAAATGACATTACGAACCTGTTCCAATTTCCGAAATTCCATTCCGACCCCGATAACCTATTTTTCACTGCCGACCGGAAATCGCCAAAAACTAACTTTCACCAATTCAAGTCTAATTCTACACCAGACATCACAAAAATATTTTGAACACACTCTTAAGTCCCAAATCACCTAACGAAGCTATCTGAGCCATACAATCCGCATTCCGAGTTTGTTTACAAATAAGTCAACTCTCAGTTGACTTTTCCAACTATCAAGCTATTTTTAAAGAATAAATGGCTAAACTCTCACTACAACCATTCCGATTCCCAGCCTACCAACTCTAACACATCATAAACAATATAACCAACCTATGGCAAGTCAATAATAGTAATTATAATACAGGTTCTACGTAATGACATACCGAGTCGTTATATTCTCCCCCTCTTAAACAAACGTTCATCCTCGAACGGGTCTAGAAACATACCCGGAGTCTCAAACAAGTGAGGATATCTGTTCTGCATCTCCCGCTCGGTCTCCCAAGTAGCCTCCTCCACTGGCTGACCTCTCCATTGTACTTTCACTGAAGCTATATCCTTGGACCTCAACTTTCTGACCTCGCAAGCCAAAATTTCTACTGGCTCAACCTCATATGACATATCATCCTCGAGCTGAACTGTGCTGAAGTCTAACACATGAGACATGTCACCAACATATTTCCTGAGCATCGATACATGAAATACCAGATGAACACTCGATAGGCTGGGTGGCAAGGCAAGTCTATAAGCCACCTCTCCAACCTTCTGAAGTACCTCAAAAGGACCAATAAACCGAAGACTCTGCTTTCCTCTCTTTCCAAACCTCATAACACCCTTCATGGGTGATACCTTTAGCAGTACCTTATCACCTTCCATAAACGACACATCCCGGACCTTCCGGTCCGCATAACTCTTCTGCCTAGACTGCACTGTGCGAAGTTGCTCCTGAATCAACTTCACCTTCTCCAACGCATCCTGAATCAAATATGTGCCTAATAGCCTAGCCTCACCAGGCTCGAACCAACCAACCAGGGTTATACACCTCCTACCATATAAAGCCTCGTACGGGGCCATCTGAATACTATATTGGTAATTATTATTATATGCAAACTCCGCTAGTGGCAGAAACTGATCCCATGAACCACCAAAATCAATCACACAGGCACGTAACATGTCCTCCAAAATTTGAATAGTCCGTTCCGACTTCCCGTCGGTCTGAGGATGAAATGCAGTGCTCAACTCTACCTCAGTACCCATATCTCTCTGTACGGCCCTCCAGAACTGTGATGTGAACTGAGTACCTCTATCAGAAATAATAGAAACTAGAACCCCATGCAATCGGACAATCTCCCTGATGTAAATACCAGCTAACCTCTCTGAAGTATAAGTAAATACCAACAGGAATGAAGTGTGCGGACTTGTTCAATCTATCCACAATGACCCGTATAGCATCCAAACCCTTCGAAGTCTGTGGAAGCCCAACTACAAAGGCCATAGTGATATGCTCCCACTTCCACTCCGGAATATCTAACCTCTGAAGTAATCCTCCTGGTCTCTGGTGCTCATACTTTACATGCTGGCAGTTGAGACACCGTGCTACATACTCAATAATATCTCTCTTCATCCGCCTCCACCAATACTGTTGTCTCAAGTCCTGATACATCTTCGCGGCACCCGCATGAATGGAATGCCGCGAGTTATGGGCCTATGCTAAAATCAACTCTCGAAGACCATCCACAATGGGCATGAAAATACGGACCTACGTCCTCATAACACCGTCATCACCGATAGTCACATCCCTGACATCACCTCGATGGAACCTATCCTGAAGAACTAACAAGTGCCAGTCATCATACAAGCGAGCTGAAATCTGATCATAAAGAGAAGATCGGGAAGCCATGCTAGCTAATACCCGCGGAGGGTCTGACAAATCCAATTTCACTAACTAACCCGCTAAAGCCTGAACATCAAGTGCTAAAGGTTGCTCTGTTGCTGAAAGGTAAGCTAGACTCACCAAATTCTTGGCTCTGCGGCTCAAGGCATCGGCCACTACATTGGCTTCCCCGGATGATAAAAAATAGTGAGGTCATAATCCTGAGAAGCTCTAACCATCTCCTCTGCCGCAAATTCAAATCCTTCTGCCTCAGCAGATACTGCAAGCTACGATGGTCAGTGAAAATCTCACATTATACCCCATACAAGTAATGCCACCAAATCTTTAAGGCATGAACAATGGCAGCTAACTCAAGATCGTGAACTAGATAATTCTTCTCGTGCACCTTCAACTGTCTAGACGCATAGGCAATCAACCTACCATCCTGCATCAATACCGCTCCCAAGCCAACTCTAGAAGCATCACAATAAACTGTATAAGAACCCGAACCAGTAGGCAAAACTAGTACCGAAGCTGTGGTCAATGCTGACTTGAGCTTCTGAAAGCTCTCCTCTCACTCATCAGACCATCTGAATGGAACACCCTTCTGGGTCAATCTGGTCAATGGTGAAGCAATAGAAGAGAATCCTTCCACAAAGCGACGGTAATATCCCGCCAAACCAAGGAAACTCCTGATCTCTATAGCTGAGGACGGCCTGGGCCAACTCTGCACCGCCTCAATCTTCTTCGGATCAACCTGAATACCCTCACTAGACACCACGTACCCCAAGAAAGCTATCGAACCAAGCCAATGACGAACGAATCAAGGTAAGGCTGAAACACACTGTTCATCAATTGCATGAACGCGGCTGGGGCATTGGTCAGCCCAAATGAAATAACCAGAACTCATAATGACCATATATGGTCCTGAAAGCTGTCTTCGAAATGTCAGAATCCCGAATCTTCAGCTGATGATATCCGGATCTCAAATCAATCTTAGAGAACACTCTAGCTCCCTAAATCTGGTCAAACACGTCATCAATACGGGGTAAAGGATACCGATTCTTCGCCGTAACCTTATTCAGCTGTCTATAATCAATACACATGCGCATGGAGCCATCTTTCATTTTCACAAACAACACTGGTGCACCCCAAAGTGACACACTAGGCCGAATGAACCCCTTATCTAAGAGTTCCTGAAGCTGCTCTTTCAATTCTTTCAACTCTGCTGGTGCCATGCGGTAAGGTGGAATAGAGATAGGTTGGGTGTCTGGCACCAGGTCAATACCAAAATCAATATCCCTGTCAGGTGGCATGCCTGGCAGGTCTGCAGGGAATACATCCGGAAAGTCACAAACTACGGGAACATAATCAACAGAAGGAGTCTCACTACTAACATCCCTCACAAAAGTAAGATAAGACTCACACCCTTTCTCAACCATATGATGAGCCTCCAAATAAGAAATCACTCTGCTAGGCACATGCTCTATAGAACCTCTCCACTCAACTCTCGAAACTCCTGGCATAGCTAGGGTCACGGTCTTAGCGTGACAATCAAGGATAGCATGACATGGGGATAACCAATCCATGCCCAGAATCACATCAAAATCGACCATACTCAGTAACATCAAGTCCACTCGGGTCTCCAGACCCCCAATAGATATAAGACACGATCGATACACACGGTACACAACAATAGTATCGCCCACCGGAGTCGAGACATGAACAGACGTAACTAAAGACTCACTGGGCATATTCAGAAAGTGAGCAAAATACGACGAAATATAAGAGTATGTGGAACCAGGTTTAAATAAAGCCAAAGCATCATTGTGACAAACTGAGATAGTACCTGTAATCACCGCATCGGATGTCATAGCATCAGGCCTAGCCGGAAGTGCATAAATATGTAGCTGGCCTCCACCTGCTCGACCTCCCCCTCTAGGGAGGCCTCTAGCTGCCTGACCACCCTCTGGATGCCTGTGTAGGTGGTGAAATGACTGGGGCTGAAGTCGACGGCTGAACCCTCGGTTGAGATGAACTACCAGGACGACGGGGACACTGCCTCCACCCATGACCAAACTCTCCACACTCAAAACAACCACCTAGAGCTGAAGATGGAGACTGAAGAGAACCTCTGCCACCATGATAACCACCGGATGGACCATGCATAGAAGAACCCTGATATGATGATGCTCTAGAGGAGCTCTAAGCTGGAAGGGCACTAAAAGATGAACGTCCCTGATGAGAATTGCGAGGACCCTGCCCCTAAGATGCACCACTGTAAGCTGGGCGAACTGGCTGTTGAGGTCTATATGGACGACCTCTGCTGTGCTGAAACTTCACTCTAGAAGGGGCACCAATGAAGCTACCTAGTCCTTGAGGCCTCTTGGTCTCTCTCTCCTCACGTTCCTTCCTGCGAACCGACTCAATGTCCCGAGCAATGTCAACCACCTACTCAAATGTGGCTCCAGACACTCTCTCTCTGGTCATCAAAATCCGAAGGTGATACGTGAGACCATCTACAAATCTCCTGATCCTCTCCCTTTCATAGGGACTAACTCAGAAGCATGTCTAGCCAACTCGAAAAACCTCATCTCGTATTGAGTGACTGACAACTCTCCCTGGCGCAGCTGCTCAAACTGCCTGCACTGCTCTTCTCTATGGGATTGAGGAACATACTTCTACAAAAAGATCGTGTAGAACTGCTGCCAGGTGAGAGGTGTTGAACCAACCGGCCTACGCCTCTCGAATGACTCCCACCAAGTAAAAGCAGCACCCGCAAACTGAAATGTAGCAAACGAGACCCCACTGGTCTCCAAAATACCCGTAGTATGTAGTATCCTCTAGCACTTATCCAGAAAACCTTGGGCATCCTCACCCTCTGTGCCGCTGAAAGTCGGAGGTTGGAGTCTACTGAACCTCTCCAGCCTACCCTGCTCATCCTCAGGCATAGCTGGAACCACATAGTCCTGAACTGAGGCAACCGGCTGGGTTGGGACTACCCCCGGTGCTTGAATACCCTGTACAGCCTGCTCAGGTGTCCGGGCAGCTGGAGTCTGAATTTCTCCCCCGGTCTGAGCTGCAGTGGCAGTAGTAGACATAGCAACTGCCTGATCGGTATTGCGTGTCCTCACTATCTATGGGAGAATGAAACAACATGAGTTTAGATTTCAAGAATCAATAGATTGGCACGATAGAGTTCAAGAAATCGAGTTTTTTCCTAAGAGTTCTGCAGCCTCTCAAAGATAAGTACAGACGTCTCCGTACCGATCCGCAAGACTCTACTGAACCTGATCATGAATGTTGAGTCCTATGCAATCTAGATCTCTGATACCAACTTGTCACGACCCCAACTCCTAACAGGTCGTGATGTCACCTATCGTGGAACTAGGCTAGCCAACTATCACATCACTACCCATTCGTTCTATTATAATATTTCACAAATCAAAAACCAAGAGCAAACAAAGTATAAAATTTTATTAAGTCTTTACGCCCCAACAATAATCTAACAGTCTAAACAAAACCTCTCAAGACTGGAGTCAACATAGTCACGAGCATCTAAGAAATAAAACTAACTCTGCTATTGTCTTAAACAATGTCTATGAAATAAATACTAATACTAATAAAGGAAGGAAAATGGAGAAGCTGCGGACGCTGGACAGCTACCTCGAAATCCCGTAAAGCTGCTGCTAACGAACAAAGATGGCTACTGCTCCGCACTAGTACCTGGATCTGCACACAGGGGTGCAAGGGGTAATGATGAGTACGCCAACTCAGTAGTAATGAAAATAAATCACAGTTTGAAGTATATGAAACACACTGCACAGATACACCAATACACAAAATAGTAAAACATCGAGTCTCAATACAGTATAAATTTTTTAGAAAAACCAGTTCCTAAAAATACCTTGAAACAATTATAATTCCAAATATTTCTCAGTAAAACTCTCAGTAAAATATCATCGTAAAACTGCCCCTCGGGCCATAATAATCTCTCATAACATTTCCCTCAGCACCTCACCATCACTCAGTATCAGCCCTGCGGGCAACCTCTCATTCACTCAGGATTAGCCCCGCGGGCAACATCACTCGCACTCAGTAGGTACCTGCGCTCACTGGGGGTGTGTACAGACTCCTGAGGGGCTCCTACAGCCCAAGTGCTATAAACAAGCCACATCATGGAATAGATCACTCACAATATTGGCCCTCGGCCTCTCTCATATCATAACATCCTCACCATATTGGCCCGCAACCTCACTCAGTCAAACACTCTCAACATGCCACTCGGGCCATAATTATCTCGGGTTCTCGACCCAAAAACAGTGTTTCATTTTCAAGAAATAATATCAAAATACTTTGAGTGTCAAAACAATTATCAAAAAAAAGGCTGAGTGGAAGTCATGACATATCAAGTGAGGAAAATAGTAAAAATAATCCCTACGGGGTAAACAGATCGGCACTAGGCCCCAAACATGGCTTACAACCCAAAACATATCAAAATATATCAATACTATTAAGCATAGGCTTTAAAATCGGTTTCACAACGCAATAGTTGCCTAAAAAGAAATATATTTCAAAATTTCCAATTTGTGCACTCCAAAATCGTGAAAGGATGCAAAGTCCGGGGTTTCATACCCTCAGGACAGGATTTAAAGACATTACTTACCTCAAACTAGCCCAAAAATCTATTCTGCAACCCGCTTGCCTCTTGAATCAACTTCCGAGTGCTCCAAATCTACCAAGTTCAGATTTTTATCATCAAATTATGCTTAAAGAGTGAATTCCAATTGAAAAATACCAATTTTAGCATAAACCCCGAATTTAGCAAAAACCCGACCGCCGGGCCCGCGCCTCGGCACTCGACAAATTTTATACCAAAATTTTCTTCATCATCTCACGAGTCCGTACATATAAAGAACGCTAAAACCGGAGTTCGTTTGACCCCTCAAACCATCCCTAGAAGGTCTCATAATCTCAAGCCCTAACTTCATCTTTTTCTACTGATTTTCATGGATTAAACACTGCTATTTTGTTCCTTAATCACTTATAATCGAGTTTTAGGGTCCAAAATACTTACCTCAACGAAGAACAATGATTTTCTCTCTTCAAAATCGCCTCAAAGCTCTTTTCCCGTTCAACAATGGTGTAAAAGTGGGTATTGGTCGTGAAAGGGTTTTAATTTAACTGCCCAGATCCTTGTTCATCGCGATCGTGGGACCCACATCACGATTCACTAATCCTCAGCTGCCCAGATATACTCTCTGAGATCGCAACAAAGCCTACGCGATCACGGTTCCTTATTACCTGAATGTACGCGATCACGAACCATCGACCGCGTTCGCGAAGAACAACGCGTGACCCCCAGACTCAGGCCTCCCAACCCTACGAGATCGCGATCAATTCCACGTGATCGCACTGCTTAAGCCACTCGCCTTACGCGATCGCACCCTCACTCCTGCGATCGCGATGCACAAATTTCCCCCTGGCCTCCTTAACCTTACGCGATCGCGGCCCTAACCTCGCGATCGCGATGCACAAAACGCTGTTGTGCTAACACCAGAAAAACAACAAACTATGCTAAGGCCAAAGTGCCCGTTAACCACCCGAAATCAATCCCGAGCCCCTAGGGACCCCAACCAAATTTACCAACACATCTTAAATGATCATTCAAACTTAGTTGCACTCTCGGAACACCAAAAATAACATCTAAACACCAAAATCGCGTCGAATTTAAGCCTAAGAACTTTGAAATTTCTAAAATCCACCAACGATGCCGAAACTATCCAAAACAATTCCGATTGACCTAAAATTTTGGAGACAAATCCAAAATGATATTAAGAACCTGTTTCAACTTTCGGAATTCCACTTCGACCCCGATAGCCTATTTTCCACTACTGACCGAAAACCGCCAAAAACTAACTTTCGTCAATTCAAGCCTAATTATACACCAGACATCACAAAAATATTCTGAATACCCTCCTAAGTCCCAAATCACCAAAATAAGCTATTCGAGCCATAAAATCCGCATTCCGAGTTTGTTTACCAATAAGTCATCTCTTAGTTTACTTTTCCAACTATCATGCTATTTTTAAAGACTAAATGGCTAAACTCTCACTACAACCATTCCGATTCCAAGTGTACCAACTCTAACACATCATAAACAGTATAACCAACATATGGCAAGTCAATAACAGTAATTATAATACAGGTTCTACCTAACGACAGACCGGGTCATTATAGTTCAACTCTAATGCATTGACTTCCTGTTGCATATCTTCAATCCATCTCTGATCTTGAGATGCTTCCTTAAAGGTATTGGGCTCTATGGGTACTAAGAACAGACTTAGATATTCTTGATAATCGGTGGACAAATGATCATACTGCACATAGTTAGCAATAGAGTATAAGCATTCAGAAGCCTTGCCCTTAGAGGTCACATAGTCTTTAAGCCAGATTGGTGGCTTGATAACTATTTTAGCTTTACCATTCTCTACAATTTCTCAGTAACACTAGGCTCTTCTGCTGCTAGTTCAGATCCAAACACTGAATCATCAAGCTCTTCTACTGCTGGTTCAGCTCCTTGCACTAAATTATCAGAATATGCAGACTGTATATTATGTTGATGTGTTTGTCTCATGATCATCAGTGGTATGTGGTTCTGCTGTTTCTTCTATTATTGTGAAATTATTATTGTCAAGCTGAATTGTGGGAGGGTAATCTGTGGTGGTGTATGAGCTTGAGATTGTCTGCTAATGTTTGTCATGTCAGTGGCTGGCATGAATAACACTTCCTCCTCATTTTCAATCTGCATGGATCTGAAAGGGAAAATCCCTTCTCTAAATCGTACATCCCTACTAACAAAGAAGGTCTTGGTCCATATCAAACAACCTATATCCTTTTTGAGTTTCAAAGTACCCCATTAGCACTGCCCTTGGGGCTAGCTTGTCACCCCTGGGTAGGCTGCTTGCATAGCACAAATAACCAAACACCTTTAAATGATCCAATCTTGGTTCCTTACCATAAAGCAAATCATATGGTGTCTTTCCATCTAGTATAGCAGTGGGTAATTTTTTGATCAAATAGAATGCAGTCTTCACACGCTCTCCCTATACCAGAGGAAGAGAACATTTCATTTCATTATGAATTGAAAAATTCTATGCCATTTCCCAATCTTAGTACCTTTACAAAAACATCAAACTGATTCTTTACCATTATTAAGAAGTCTTTAAGTACAATCCAGACCTCTCACTTAGGTTGAATTAGACAGACCCCAAGTATATCGAATCTAGTCATCAACTACAATTACAATATATTATTTTCTATCAAATGTAGCCTTTCTATAAGGTCCCCAGACATCAATGCTACTAGATCAATTGGAAAATACTACTAGATTTACTCTTACTATTAGGAAAACTTAACCTGATTTAGTTTGCCATTGGGCACAATGACTAGTTTTCCTGTACTACATTATTGACTTTATTCTTTAATCTAGGTATATGCATTACAACTGTTGATGGATGCCCCAGTCTTAGATGTCATAACTCCGGTTCATTTCCTCCTCCAATTACTGCTGCTCCTACTGTGCGTTTGAACTCTCTCTGTAGAATGTAAAGACCATTACTTTCTCTACCAATCCCCATTACCTTGCCACTGTATAGTCCCTGAAATACACAGTAGTTAGGGGAAAAAGTGATTGAACACAATAGCTCCTTGGTTAACTTTGACACTGAAAGTAGATTAAATTTGAAGTCTAGGACATGTAATAAATTTGTGATTTTATGACTCCCTAAAATCATTGAATTTCTCGCACATGCTATGGAAGATCTACTTCATGTTGGCACGTGCACTCTACTGTCATGTTGTTTTTCTAAGTTCCTTAGTTCTTCTAATAGTTCCTTGCATGGTGTAATATGATGTGATGATCCAGAATCAAGTATCCACTCACAAGCATAGGTGCTAGATAACAATGTAACAGTACCTGCCATCACATTTGAGGTATTGTCACTTGATGGTGTCTTGTGAGGCCCATCAACTGTGAGTATTCCTCTTCAGTGAAGAAATGACCTTACAACTGATTTTCAGTTGTTGCATTATTGGCATATGGTCTGAATCCTCCACTAGACTGTGCTATATCACCCAGTTGGCATGTGTTTCCACCAAATTGTCCAGTTTTCGTCTTACTTTTAAAATCTGGAGGGTATCCTACAATTTTATAGTAGTTTTCATTCAAGTGACCCTTATAACCACAATGTTCATAGATTAACCATGTGCCTTTTGGTTTGAATCGTTGTGTCTTTCCTGCTAATATAGTGAGTGGATCCCTATGAGTATCTACCACACCAAGTGTTCTTTGGCTTTCTTCCTGAGTCATAATCGCATAGGCTTCACTAACATTAACTACTGGTCTCCTTGCAAGTATGTTACTCCTCACATTCTCATAGCTTTCATTAAGCACATAAGGAACTGCAACACACATTGTGATTTCAAGTGTTCAACTAATGGCCTTGATTCCTCATAATCACAGGAAGAGAGTAGATCCAAAACATCCAACTCAACCCATAGGTCTTTCATTTTTGTGTAATAGCTGGTCACTGAATCTGTTCCCTGCCTCATTGTTGCAATTTTAGTCCAAAGGTGATAGATCCTTGTTAGGTTTGATCGATATAACCTCTCCTGAAAGTCATTCCACACCTTTCTCGCATATGATGCATAAACAATTCCTTGCATTAAGTCATTCGAAATTGTAATTCCAATCCACGACAGCACTATCGCATTATACTTTTTCCCATTGCTCAACTAATTCACCTCTGTATTTGCTCTTAGTACAGGAACCATCTACAAATACAAGCTTACCTTTTCCTCTCAAAGCTATCGTTATTGCCCTGCTCCACAGGGAATAATTCTCTAGCCATGTGAGCTTAATTGGGATCAAAACTAGCCCTTGAGTATCTTCTGCTTGAAGAAATAGCGGATGATTATGATCAAGCGAGCTTACCTCATGTCCAGCCATGTTTGCAGAAATTACCTTCTGTAATTAGCTCAATTTCACTGTAGCTGATCCTCACGATTGTCGCTCGAATACCATGAAGAAATTAATACATAGATGGAGCTTCACTACTCAATCAATGGAGCAGTAGATTAGGGCACATACAGAGATGAATATTCTGGAATCGAAACTAGAGGATGAAGAAGAGAAATATACTTTTTCTTATTGCTCAATATGTACAATGACAACTTTTTATAGACACATGATGTACCCTTACGTGCACTACATGTGCAATTAACTACCTCTAATAGGCATAACTAACCCTAACATATTAACAAACTCTAACAGTAATTAGGCAAGCTAACTAGGCTGATTA
Source organism: Nicotiana undulata (assembly GCA_005239495.1). Classification (NCBI taxonomy): domain Eukaryota; kingdom Viridiplantae; phylum Streptophyta; class Magnoliopsida; order Solanales; family Solanaceae; genus Nicotiana; species Nicotiana undulata. The sequence continues at coordinate 17,484 of ML278741.1, forward strand.
TTGTCACTATTATTTCAATACCTCCATGAAATTTGTACTGATAAATTATGCGATACAATAAATATATATGCTCTATTTACCATTCATAGTTATATTTTTAGAAAATTATCATTCATCGCTATATTTAACTTTTATAGTGTATTCACATATAGTACTGAAACAAAGGATCAATTGTTTTGAACTTAAGCGAGAGAGCTCTCGTAGCTCAGTTGGTTAGTCCGCTTAGTAAGTGGTCATCTTGAGTTCGACTTGCAACGAGAGTATTCTATTTTTCTGTATTTCGTCTTGGTTGTATTTATTGCGAATAAATACATGTTTTATCCTTTGTATACATCTACGAAGGGTAATTAGGCAAGAAACTTTCTCTATAAAAAACAGTAAAACTTCTCAGTACCCGGTACTTATACAAACTAATGGATGCAAGATTCGAATTTATATGCCTTTCACAAACATTTTCACTTAAATGTGGTTAAATAATTTTTACTTTAATTTCTAAATGCTAAATTTAAAGTTAATTAATTTAATATAAACATCGGGTGCGAGTAAGTATTTACCGAGCAAAACTTGTGTCACCCCAAATCCTAACAGGTCGTGATGGCGCCTATCGTGGAACTAGGCTAGCCAACCATCACATTCTACACATTTGTTTTAATATATATTCTCAGAATCATTAATAATCAGCAAACAGAGTATAAATAATTCCTCTAAGTCCCTAAGTAAGCATAATATAATCTATTGTCTAAACAAAACCCCCATGACTGGAGTCAACCGATCACGAGAATCTAAGAATAAAACTAACTCTGGTAATTTCATAAACAATGTCTAGGAATATAATACTAATACTAATAAATGAAGGGAAATGAAGAAGATGCGGACGCTGAACAACTACCTCGAAATCCCAAACGCTGATGACAACGAACTCGAACGACTATTGCTCTGAACCAGTACCTGGATCTGCACACAGAGGTGCAGGGAGTAATGATGAGTACGTCAACTCAGTAGTAATAAAAATAAATCACAGTCTGAAGTATATGAAACACACAACACAAAACACCAATCCACAAAACAGTAAAACATCAAGTCTCAATACTGTATACATAAGTTCGAAAACCAATTTCCAAAAAATCCTTTGAAACAAGTATATTTTTCCAATGTTTCTCAGTAAAACTCTCAGTAATATCAGTTTGAAAAATGAAGTGAATCATAGTCAAAAACTCAGTAAAATATCATCATAAAACTGCCCCTCGGGCCATAATCATCACTCATAACATTTTCCCTCAGCACCTCACCATCACTCAGTATCAGCCCCGCTGGCAACCTCACTGTCACTCATGCCTCCCAATCACTCATCACTCGGCACTCGCACTCATTAGGTACCTGCGCTCACTGGGGTGTGTACAGACTCCGGAGGGGCTCCTACAACCCAAGCGCTATAAACAAGCCACATCATGGCATAAATCACTCTCAGGCACTCGTCCTCTCTCATATCATAACATCCTCACAACATTGGCCCTTGGCCTCACTCAGTCAGACACTCTCAACATGCTACTCGGGCCATGAATAAAACAGGGTTCTCGACCCAAAATAGTATTTCATTTCAAGAAATAGTAATCTTATCAAATAAGAGTGTCAATAATTTCACAAGAAAGACCGAGTATAAAATCATAGTTTTAAAGTAGTGAGAATATCAGTAAAATAGACCCCACGGGGTTAACACAAATCGGCACTAGGCCCCAAACATGGCTTACAACCCAAATATATCAAAACATAGTAATATTATAACTCATATGATTTAAAAGCAGTTTCGCAACTCAATAGTTGCCTAAAAGGAACATTTTTTCAAATTTCCAATTCGTGCACGCCCCACACTCGTCATCCAGTGTGTGCGTCACTCCAAATTCGTGAAAGGATGTAAAGTTCGGGGTTTCATATCCTCAGGACAGAATTTAAAGACATTACTTACCTCAAACTAGCCCGAAAAGCTACTCTGCAACTGGCTTGCCTCTCGAATCAACTTCCGAGTGCTCCAAATCTATAAAGATCAGATTTTTCTCATCAAATTATGCTAAGGGAATGAATTCCAATTGAATAATATCAATATTAGTACAAAACCCGAAATTAGACAAAACCCGACCCCCGGGCCCGCATCTCGGAACTCGAAAAATCTTATACCAAAATTTTATTCATCATCTCACGAGTCCGTACATATAAAGAACTCTAAAATCGGAGTTCGTTTGACCCCCCAAATCATCCCTAGAAGGTCTCATATTCTAAAGCCCTAATTCCATCTTTTTCTACTGATTTTCATGAATTAAACACAGATAATAAGGTCTTTAATTACCTATAATCGAGTTTTAGGGTCCAAATTCCTCACCTCAATGAAGAACAATGATTTCCTCTCTTAAACATTGCATCAAAAGCTTTTTCCCGTTCAAAAAATGGTGAAAAAGCGGGTATTGGTCGCGGATTAATTTAATAGAACTGCCCAGGGTTTTATAAAATACCCAGTGTGTTCGCATGCACTCAAGCACGTTCGCACAGTGCATTCCTCACTCCTTCATGCGATCGCACCACACTGCCTGCGTTCGCACAGTGCATCACTCACCCCCACACACGCCTCTATCTCAGTGCGATCGCACACCACTTCCTCGCGACCGCACTGCCTTCTCTCCCTCTACTCTGCAATCGTACCTCCTCACATGGGATCGCACAGAACAATTTCCTGGGCCTCACTAACTGACCTATGCGATCGCATACATCACCCCGCGATCGCATAGAAGAATTTCACACCTGCAACACACCAGCAAAACAACTATTTTTCTAAGTCCAAAAGTGCCTGTTAACCATCCGAAATCGATCCTGAGCCCCTCGGGACCCCGACCAAATATACCAACACCTCATAAATGATCATTCAAACTTAGTTGCATTCTCGAAACACTAAAAATAATATCAAAACACCAAAATCACATCGAATTCAAGCCTATGAACTTTGAAATTTCTAAAATCCACCAACGATGCCGAAACTATCCAAAACACATCCGATTGACCTGAAATTATGCAGACATATCCAAAATGACATTACGAATCTGTTCCGACTTTCGAAATTTCATTACGACCCCGATAGCCTATTTTCCACTGCCGTCCGGAAATCACCAAAAACTAACTTTCGCCAACAAGCCTAAATCTACACTGGACATCACAAAAATATTCTGAACACACTCCTAAGTCCCAAATCACCTAACGAAGCTATCCGAGCCATAAAATCCGCATTCCGAGGTCGTTTACCAAAAAAATATAAGAGAACATAGGAAACAGATTTGGGTTGATAATACTAATACACCCCTCATAAAACGAAATTCTTCACATCAAATACCAAGTATTGAACAACAAAATGGTTAGGCAAAATTCATGAGAAAGGGAGCTTTTTTCTTCAGTCTATTTAAGAAAAAACATAAATGATGCCCGAGGGTAATATATTTGTGAGGATAGAACTTTACATTACTATGTAAAATTTTGTTGATACTATTAGTATATTATAACATGATATAACAGGTTATTTATCTTATTTATTGGTGACTAATCTTTCTAAATATAATCAATTAAAATTTATGTTATCAGCCTATAGAAGTTAAATTTGTGACTGACATTTAGCTTATTCTCAAAATTACTTTTCAAAAACCTTTGGAAACACTACCTCAAAACGGAATCGACACACCAATATATAGTTGAGTAATTGGGATATGAATCTTTCTTATTATAGTAAATTAGAGACGTGATTTTCCCAATATATAGTTAATTGCTTGGAGATATGAAACAAATCTTTAATATATGTGCATGCAATTAACTATATCTAAAGTTCATAAGAAATATGGAACCAGAAGAGGAGATCCATTTTCTGGCTACTTTGCTGCTGCAGACCAAACCCTAATTAACTTGATTTGACAAGACATTTTCTTATACTCCCTCTGTTCCAGTTTATGTGAACCTATTTTTTTTTGTTCCGTTTAAAAAAGAACGACTCATTTCTAAATGTGGTAACAATTTAGCTTTAACTTACAATTCTACCCTTAATGAGAAGTTTTTATAACCACGCAAATACTTCGGGGTTCTTTTTGACTTGTTTAGAATATCAAATTTTAAAAGTTTTTCATTTTTTTAAAAACTTCGTACTCAGTCAAACAGGTTCACATGACTTGGAACGGAAGGAGTATTACATGTCTAGAGGACAATCATTACATATCTTTACCTTAAAATTTAGAAAAAAAGTCTCAGCAGAAACAACTGTAGCTTTGAGTAGAATATTAATTAAGATAATTCACCCAATCTAGAAACACACATCTTATATTACATATCTAGAGAACAATCATTTACAGAAAACTCACTTCTCTTATCCAAAACATAGAACAAATTTAAAGTGAATTTGGAGCATGCATAGACAAAGACAATTTAGCTCGTTTGAGGGCGAACGTAGAGAAACCAACTAGGGAAATATTGGTTTTTAGTCATGTCAGAGATTTTGCATCAAACTGGAGATGAAGATCCAACGTCTTGTTCGATCTCAGACGTTGATTCATCTTCTAATTCCTCAAGATTAGGTATCCCAACAGCGCCATGACCGCGTCCAAAGGACTTTATATGATCTTTCAGAGATCTCTTATGCTTAAAATCAGAGCCACAAATGCAATACCAAATCTTGCCACAATTCTTCTCATGGGTTCTCCAATCACCTTTGACAGCAAATGGTTTCCCACATTTCCTACACATAAATGGCTTGACTCCATGTTTCCTCTTGTAATGAGTTTGAAGGGTTCTAAAGTCTTTTAATGGCCTTGATCTTGGGTGATCAATGTTGTGCTTGCAACCAGGTACACAGCAGTAACAAGGCAGCCTTAACATTGCACTTGGTTGTGTCCCTCTTAAGGATTCTGGCCCTTTTCTGTATTGGGATCCATGTCCCCACATATGCATCTAAACATGATCAAGAAAACTATAATTAGAGACAAATTAACTGGTAGTATATATGGATTTAAGTTGCATACATTGAATAAACATGTTAGTTAGTTACTATTTTTATCAAGTTATCAATTGATGTTATGTAAATAATTGTATACTATTATTGCATAGAAATTAAACTCTACAATATAGGCAAATGGATTGCAATGTATATATTGGAGAACTTGTAACAAGTATGAAGAACATTTCATACTTTTATCTGGAACAGCCAAAAAGAAGAAATTATGATTGTATGAATCATATCTACTACTTCCTCTGTCCAATTTATGTGGTGGAGCTCAGATTTCGAGAGTCAAACTTTATAGTTTGGATCGTGCATTCGAACATAGAATCTTTACGTTTTTTATTTTTTTGAAATAAAACTTATATATTTGTAAACTACGTAAAAAGTAATATAAGTTATAATAATTAATAATTCAAAATATACAAAAGGTATATCATGAAAAATCGTGCGCTTGTCTCCCGAAATGAGAACTCCGCCACATAAATTGAGACGGAGGGAATAGAATATCTATTTGAGAGCTTTTAGACAAACAGTCATGTCGAAGCATTTACATAAAAGTATTAAAGTGTTGAATAACACTCAGAATATCAAAGGATATGCATAGAGTAAGATGATGATTAAATCTGCAAGTAAACCATGGCTTGATTATTGTGCTTTTTGAAATTTGCTAAAACTTGAAGGGCCAAAAGGACAAAGAAAGTTTTTGAACAACAGTTATCTTTAAGTTGGAGCATGACAAATAGTTAAAAAGAAGATTCATTCAATGGTATGTGGTAACATTTGAGAAAGCAACTTGACCAGCAGTAAGAAATAGTGTGTTTTCAGAGGTAGCATTAATGCAGAGAAGTGAATGATGTTTTACTGAATTTGAAGAGATGAAAATCAACTGTCCGGATTCTCCTGAGGAACTAGTGATGAAATACTGGAAATTTTGTCAGTTTTTACACTGCAAAATTTGTCAGTTCCCGTTTGACCACATTCACCTGGTTGCAGAAGTTTACCACTAAAATAGTTTGAATATAGTACCCCCTACCCAAACACAAAACAGAAGGGGGGGAAAAGGAGAAATATATTCTCTTAGAAAAATTGATGTAGTATCAACCATTAAAATGTAAACAAATCTGGTGGCCAAAACCCTCATTTCATGCATAAATGAAGTGAGGTGTAAAACAAAATAATAAACCACAATTAAACAAGAAATGGAGTTAAAAAAAACTATACTTATATTGAGGAATTAGTCATAAAAAATATACATTAAAGAACACAAGATTCATAGTGGCCAGAAGGATCGTTTTGAAGACAGAGGACCTTAAAGAAACCCAGAATGAAAAAGAATCTAGGTTGAAGCTAAAAACATGAAGAATTAAGCTTCTGAATTCTTCAATATAAGCATTTTACGACACAATTGTAAAGGAAACAAAAGAGAACACAAATATTTCAGACCTCAACTTGTAATTCATTCATATAATTAAACTGAATAACCAAAAAGATACTTTAAATTAACCTGATGGAGAAAACAACGATTGGATAGGTCTTTACTGACATAAGTTCAACTAAACCCAATATTTTAGATATATAACATATAAATACATATTTTAAAAAATCACTAAATTTCAACAAGCACATAATTTTTAAAATACAATGACTATAGTGTAATGAAAAAACGTAAAAGTTAACTCATCAAATTAAATTCTGAATCCGCCTGTGTAATACATACCTGGAGATTGTTGTATCTGTTAAAAGTCTTGTAACAAAGATGGCATAAGAACTGTGTTGGACCAATGAGAATCTGAGAAGGGGTAGGGATCCAATACTGACCCTTATTTAGTTTGCTCAAAGGGACATCAAATTCTTTATGTCCCTCAACATTTTCAGATGAAAATGAAACCCTTGATGAAGTGAAATCAGAGCTAGGGCTAATTGGGAGCCCTATATGTAAAGATACACTCACATTTTCATTACTATTAATATTATCTTCCTCAGCTATACTACTAGTAGTGCTCTCATAAGAATATTTAGTCATGTCCAATTTATTATCAACATTTTTGAGAAGGGGAAGAGCTTCTTTTAATGGTGGTGAAGGAGGAGGAGGAGGAGGAGGAGGAGGAGGAGGAGGAGCAAGAGAAACTTGTTGCTGGAAATTGTTGTTGTTGTTTGAATTATTGTAGCAAAAGTTGGGAGAAGAAAGATATTGTTGATGGAGAGGAAGGAAGTTGAACCATCCTGTGAAGAAATTATAGTAGGGTTCTGTCATACTGAGATTTTTGTCTAACAGCTAGCTTTAGGGTTTATGTGTTTAGGGTGTGTGTGTGTATTATATATACATAAGAGTCTATAGATATGATGGGGAAATGGAGGATGGGTGAAGGGGAAGAAGAAAGAAAAGGTTGAAGGAGATTGGAAGGAGGTTCACTAGCTACTTCATGTGACAGTGAAATGAAAGGAACTAGTAATACACTGCTTCTTTATTTCTTTTTAAATGATACCCCCATCCTTTTTAATTTATGTAACCCTATTTGACCGTGCACAAAACTAAAGAAAAAAAAAAGATTTTTAAAATTTGCGATCTTAAACAAGTCATAACATTTGTGTCACTATAATTATTTTGAAACTTGTGGTGTTAAACAGTGACGGATCTACATATTATTTTTGGGTGCTTAAGCGCCCATCATCAAGATTTAGTAAAATTGTCTAGGTAATTATAAAAATATTTGGATAAATATTGAGTGAGCACCCATAACTAAACTCATTTTTCCTCTTCTTTCAGAATTTTTATCAGTGAGCACTCACGACTTTAAAATTATGGATCCACCACTTGCGTTAAACATATATTAAAGTGTTTTTGTGGTTATAAAATCTTTTTATTTAGGATAAAATTAGAAGTTTAAATTAAATTCTTTCCTTATTTACAAAGAGGTCATTCTTTTTTAAACGAACTAGAAAGCAAATAGATTCACATAAACTGAAACAGAGAGAATATTTTTTTTTATTAGTGTGTCTCGAAGATAATATTTGTCTTTATTTTTTTAAATTATTTCATTTTAATGTTCAAAATATAAATTACAATCATATAAATGTCTGAATATATTCAAGATCACTAGTTTGAAGAATATTTTTGTTATATATACTTAAAATTTCTCTTTCTTTTAATTTTAAAATTCCGTGACTAGAGAAAGTGTGTGGATAATGAAGGAAATTTTTTAGCAGGTTTAGGATTAAAGGCAGCGAACCAAATGTAGGTGAGGGGATAATAAAGGAAGTAAAAGCCTAAGGACAAAGTCAGAGACTACACCTAGCAGGTTGTCTCCCTCAAGAATCATTGTGAAAATTCTTGCCATGTTGTATGTTGTTTTAGTGGTAGAATAAATTTACTCTCACTTCTTATTTCTTTTATTATCCTTTTAACCATTTTCAATAAAGACTTTTTAGGAATACGCACGTACGTAGAGTGTGTGACTTGTTTCTTGAGCACGTTACTAAGAAAAAAATTGAATTTTACTCTTAATTAAACACTTGTTAAGCAAAATCTGTTTGAACAGTAAATAGATATACCATCATCTTTGAGTAAGTATAGTTTCTCCTTCTTTCAAAGTTTTCAGTCTAAACTGTAGAGAAGAAGTGTAACGTAACCCTAAACAGTACCAACAAGGGTCGTAGTAGAGTGGTAAGTACTCCTTTATCCTTAATCAGAGATCTCGAGTTCGAGCCCCTGGGTATGGAGTCGTCTTTGTTAGGGAGCGCTATATCCCCCAATGTGGGATTTCCCGGCGCGAATCCTAATTGGTCGGTCCCCAATGCGGGTACCGAATACCGGGTGAGAAATAAAAATAAAAATAAAAAAGTAACCCTAAACAGTAGTATTCGACATTCTTTGGCATTTAAATAAGGAAATAATTAGAAAAAATTCAACTAGGTATATATTATTGAAGCTACTTCCATAAATTGCATGCTTCCAAATTTAGTAGAAAACTCTGATTTGACTAATTCTCATTCTTCTACTTATACCAATAAAAGACCTGACCGACGTCAAAACACAAAAGGAAAAGGACTAATTACCATGACATTTTCTTTAGTTATATAAATTTCAGTTCCTGGGGTCCGAGGAGAGAAGAGGGTCAAGATCATGCATAAATGATATGATATCGATTGATAGCTTCCAAAAAATATTATTGCTAGGCTACCTTAACATTATAAGTTCAAGAAAAATGAAGTAATTCCTGTGTGGCGCATTTATTGTGGCTTAGGCTTACAAATCCAGATAGACTCAAATAGTTTAGAGTTTGTTTGGCCAAGCTTTTGGGAAGTCAAAGTACTTTTTTTTCCCTCAAAAAGTACTTTTTTAAAAATTGAAGTTGTTTGGTCAAGATGAAGAAGTACTTTTGGCGTAGTAGTTTTTCTGTTTTTGGAAGAAGCAGAAAAATTCTAGCTTCTTTCAAGAAACAGAAGCAGAAACAAAAAATTAATTTACTCAAGACAAATCTATCATCACTATAAATTTATATTTTTCAAATTATTCCTTATTGATTTAAGTTTTTTTTGCCATTCTTTTAAATTTAAAAATATCATATACATATATCATATTGTAACTTTCCAAAATTTTTGTTGATTTTTTTTATTTTTTGAATTTTTCTTTGTGTAATATCTTGTAACTTTCAAAATTATATTCATCTTTTCTTACACTAAAACAAATTATCTACATCCTTCTTGGATTATTAATTTTCTTCTTACAAACAATCATTTATAATTTCTTCTCTTATAGGCTATTAATTCCCCGATCTTTAAAATTGTTATCAAATCTAATTTGTGAAAATTACCTACAAATAGATAATAAATTTATAATTGCATCGCATAATCTATATATTATTAAAAGAAGAAGAAAAAGCATCTTTAAGCCAAATGGCAGGCTCGTAATAGGTCACTTGGCAATTCAGGACAAAGTTAGTTAGGTTAGGTAATAATAAATATTTTTTTAATTTAAATTTTAAAAAAATTAAATTATGCATTATGTGTTGTTAATAATTAGTAGCAATTTTTGAATTTAAACATACTTAACTATTTTTTTTTACGAAAATAATACCTTTTTTATATATTTAAAATTATTTCTATTTTACGCTCAATGCCTATTTCAAGTTTGACACCCAGAATTATCTTGTTACAGCTACCATAGTTATACAAAACTTTATCCGACGAAATTCTTCTACCGATAAGGCATTCAACTATTATGCTAATGAAGACATTACTATAGATATTGAAAAAGGAGATGGGCCTTCTGGTATTCCATTAGAAATGAAAGGTAAGTCGTCTACTAATATAAAGGCATTGTGTGATAGAATTAAAGATAAAACCATTGAGAACTGTTATCACGTGTGAGTGACTTTGCTTGTTATTTCATGATTGATTATCAATACATAGTAATTTGTGAAATAGACTTCTAATTCATACTGAATGAATGTATTTTGATTATTCAAATCATCAAGAAAACAATAATATTATATGTTTTGGTATAATTATATATGTTATATTGATTTAAATCTTTAATGTTTACTTTATATTTTATATTTTAATAAAATATAATAAAAATTTATAAAAGTATTTTACGATAAATAATTAAGTTCATTTTTTTTTAAATAATTATAAAATCTTGATACTATCCTTTTTGGTAATTTGATACTCAAAAGTACTTTTAAAAAAGATCGGCCAAACAGAATTTGTTTACAAATGTTGCAAAATGTACTTTTTAAATAAATTGGCCAAACACAAATTTTTTTTTCAAAAGTATTTTTGTATAAAACACTTCTGAAAAAAATACTTTTCAAAATAAATAGCTTTTTTACCGCTTGCTTACACATCGAAACAATTTAAGAAATTTGTGTGACATTAACTATTGAATTCCATAGTGTTGAACTTACTTTGGAAAAACAAGTAGCTAACTTTTCTTGTTTCGTTGTTTTTACTAATCAAAGAAGCTACAGTATTGTCCAACTTCAAATGTATTGGATTTATTATTACTATTATTTCTTTTGTTTTTAACCTCGTTTTCTTTTGTGAAAATTAAGAAGTTTCTACGGTGATCGTGGAGTGACACGTGGACTCAAGCTATAACGTTGAAAATAATAGATGAACAAAACCTTCCAATATGACTTTTATTGGCGAATTACTAGTACATCAAGGAGATAACACCGTGGTGACGCGTGGAGCTCTAATAAAACACATGAAAATGAAAGGCAAAGTGTAGATAATAATAACTTCACAGAACTGTTTAGCGCTTACTGTAGCCAGCAAGGAAAATGATAGCCATGATCAAAACACTATTCATTCCTACAGAAGATAGAGCATTGTGTGAGGAAAATGGAAAGAGGCCAAAAAAGGGGTGAAACGGGAAACACACAATTATAATGGTCTAACTAAAGATGATTATAATGGTTCAAAAATATTGTGTGACATTAATTTCTTGGATAATATTTCTGCACCACGTAAATTGGCCAAAAGTATTATTTTTTTAGTCGAAAGTGTTTTTAAGTAGAAGCAGAAATAATTTTTAAGAGGAAAAAGAAAGATAGCTTCTCTCTAAAAGCATTTCAAAGCTGAATTCTTTCAAAAGATGGAGTGGAGTAGTTGCGAATGTGATGAATGTTATCTTTTAAATTTGTGTGGTCTATTATTATTATTATTATTATTATTATTATGTGTCAGTAGAAATGGAGAGAGCAAAAGGGAAGAGGGACACAGACAATTTGGATCTTATATTCATTTATATGTTGGTCAGGTCACACGCGAGATACTGTAGTTGAGTTTCATTTATTTTATTCGTCGAGTTTTCAATATAACCAGTGAAGTTAAACTCCAGAGATATCTATACTTCTATCTGACAAGAGTAATCTCTTACCTGTAGTTATTTAATTTTCTATTTTAGGACCATATATACAACACTGAATTCATGCCCTAATAAATAGTGGTTGACGTATTAAATCAAGTGAGATATTGTCCAATTGAAGCATTTAGGACAAATCAGTTTATAAAATGTCCCAAAAGAACAAGTTCTTGCTCGGACTTGTTACTTGTCGACATTAATTAATAGGTCATTTGGTACACATAAAAGATTTACAAAAATAAAATGTTGAAACTTGAAAATACCTAAAAATAAAGTTGTTACCGTTCAATTTGGAGTCGTTTTCTCCATTTTGTATATTATTTGACCAAAAAGTACGAGGTCTTTTGTTAAACTAATTAATTAAGAAGATAGAGGGTAAATCCTAGTTAAAGATAATTAATTCAAGATCTGAGATGGATAACATGATATAGTTGAGCATAACTGATGGCAGTAATTATGCGGATCTAATGATATGAAAAACAAAGACTATTCGTTAAATAACATTAAATAGCAATAAAATATAAATAAAGGGGAAGATTCACCCAATCTTGAGTGAGGCGGATCCTCTTTCATTAGATAAAGATGAATGATAGACAAATACAAGAATTTTAGGATCCTTTTCGGACCTGATGGAGAGTGTGGGATAACACATAATCTAATCTCTTTAGAGAAATGTGTTTGTATTTTTTCTAAAGGGAGTGAGTCTGCTTTTTCAAAAGTCCTCTTTTCAGTCTTCTCTCTTCCTATTTATATGGGATTCCCAAGGAGCCCTAAACAGTACATTAGAGGAAATATTCAGTAGAATATTCCCTTTGAAGATTCCAAAGCAAAACTAGTCGTTACTTCTATTTGTACTGCTCAACCTCGGCCTTGTTGTTGATCAATGTTCGACCTTGGCCTTGTTGATGATCACAACTCGACCTCGGCCTTATTGTTGATTAGTGCTCGACCTCGCCCTTGTTGATGATCATTGCTCGACCTCGACAAACATCTCAATTCGATTCGAAGGTTACTCATGATAATTGTCTCCGAATGTCAAATTTCTCTGATTGGATTTTGACCCATACAGTTAGTCCCTCCGCTTATTGAGGTCGTCTTTTGGTCGAGCTCGGTGAGCGGACTTCATTAATCGTAGTTCGAGAAATTCGGATGTGGAGGTCGACTAGTGAAGTCAAATGTTGGTTAATTCGAGCGAGGTCGAATGTTAGTTAATTCAAGTGAGGTCGAACGTTGGTTAATTCGAGCGAGGTCGAATGGTTGTTAATTCGAGCGAGGTCGAATGTGAGTTAATTCGAGCAAGGCCGAATGTGAGTTAATTCGAGCGAGGTCGAATGTGAGTTAATTCGAGCGAGGTCGAATGTGAGTTAATTCGAGTGAGGTCGAATGTGAGTTAATTCGAGCGAGGTCGAATGTGAGTTAATTCGAGCGAGGTCGAATGTCAGTTAATTCGAGCGAGCTCAAATGTTAATTCGAGTGAGGTCGAATGTTAGTTAATTCGAGCGAGGTCAAATGTTAATTCGAGCGAGGTCGAATGTTAGTTAATTAGAGCGAGGTTGAATGTAACCTTTGTTTGATAATGGTCGGGGGCGTATGGGCATGAATTCGAACGAAGTTAAATGTAACCCGTAGTTAATTCGAACGAGGTTGAATGTTAGTTAATTCGAGCAAGGTCGGATGTGAGTTAATTCAAGCGAGTTCGAATGTGAGTTAATTCGAGCGAGGTCGAATGTGAGTTAATTCGAGCAAGGTCAAATGTGAGTTAATTCGAGCGAGGTCGAATGGTAGTTAATTCGAGCGAGGTCGAATGTTAGTTAATTCAAGCGAGATCAAATGTTAATTCGAGCGAAATCGAATGTGAATTAATTCGAGTGAGGTCGAATGTAACCTTTGTTAGATAATGGCCGAGGGCCGTGTGTGCATGAATTTGAACGAGGTCGAATGTAACCCGTAGTTAATTCGAACGAAGTCGAATATAACTTGTTTAGTTGATGCAACGTCGCTTTGGCGAAAATGCGGGTGAGCTCCATGCACTTATGCTTTGCCTACATATATCGGAGAGATTTACATGTTTCCCAGGATGGAAATCTAGTCCCAATATATATGGTCTTTTGGCGTCTTCGGATTTTTTTCTTCATGATGTTCAATATCGATTTATTGGAGGATCCTACCTGCCTGTTGCTTACTAGGCGGTACGGCGTGGAGAGTATTCTTGTGATATTCTACTTCTCGAAGAATTCGGCGACCTCTTTCTTGATGTTGGGGTTTGTTGTCTCAAATGATCATTTTTGGGGAGGCCAAAGAGCCACACAATATATTTTTTTATATGACGGCGATCGCTCCCTATTCGCGTATGCTTCTATCCCACTTAGAAAATAGTCAGTTAAAACCAAATGAAATTGGTTGTTACCTCGATTTGATCGGTCGGCGAGTGGAGGGGAGTGACCACATTCCCTTCTCTGGTAATGCTTTAAGTGGCGGCTACCAGTTTGACAAGGTCGTCTGCTTCGATATTCTGCGCTCGAGGGATTTGGTCGAGCTGGCATTCATCGAACTCAGGTAACAACTTGCAGATCTCGACCTGGTATATTTGCAGTTTGTTCCTTGATTTGTAAAGTCCCTGTGACTTGATTCACAGCGAGCTGAGAGTCACACCGTAGGACGACTCGTTTTGCTCTGTACTCATGTGCTAGCTTTAGACGTGCAATCACGACCTCGTGTGCAGCTTCGTTGTTTAGTCATATATTGGCATCTTATGGACGGGCAAATTACTTCGCCTGTTGGGACCTCGAGTTCAAGTCCCAGTCCTGATCCCGATGCGTTTGTAATCCCCAATCTAATCCAATTTTGTTTGCACAAAACTAAAGGATACATAGGCCACACTATAAACATAAAGGTAGGACAAGTTTATCATTTCAAAGAGTCACACAACAAGCTATCATCCCTTTCTAAAAGAGAGAGCAGTATATATAAGATATAAATTGATGTCTAACATTAACATAGCAATAGAATTATGTACGTGCTTAGTACATAATGGCCATAATCCTACACTAACAATTTACACTCATGACATACCAAAGCCACTACTACAGCAAAACGTAGTTTTCATATTGATATCAAGCATAATTTGATTTCTCGCTTTTATAAAATCTTCACAAGTCACATCCTTATTCCATTAGCATAAACAACATGCTTTCCAGCATCATGCAATAACAATATAATCCACTAAAAACTTGTAAAATATTTCATACATATATGCAAAGATCCAATCTTGGTTGGTCTGACTATTTTAAGAGCTTGCCTACGAATTTCTCAAGTTTGTATTTGTAACGAGGGGATGATGCTATAATGAACACAAAGTGGAACTAGAATTGAATTTAGATCTAGAGGAAACTAAAATTTAACTAAAAAATGATCTCCACAGACGACGCCAAATTGTATGACCAAAAAGTATGAAGCATTTTGTTAAACTAATTAAATAAGAAGATAGAGGGTAAATCCTAGTTAAGGGTAATTAATTCAAGATCTGAGATGGATAACATGAATAAAAAGAATATAGTTGAGCATAAATGCTGCCAGTAATTATGCGGATCTAATGATATGAAAAACAAAGACTATTCATTAAATAACATTAAATGGCAATAAAATTAAATAAAGGAGAAGATTCACCCAATCTTGAGTGAGGCGGATCCTCTTTCATTTTATAAAGATAAATGAACAAATACAAGAATCTTAGGATCCATTTCAGATCTGATGAAGAGTGTGGGATAACCGATAATCTAATCTCTTTAGAGAGATGTGTTTGTATTTTTCTCTAGAGGGAGAGAGTCTGCTTTTTTAGAAGTTCCTTTTTCTAATCTTCTCTCATCCTCTTTATATGGGATTCCCAAGGAGCCCTAAACAGTACAATTAGAGGGAATATTCAGCAGAATATTCCCTTTGAAGATTCCAAAGCAAAACTAGCCATTACTTCTATTTGTACTGCTCGGCCTCGGCCTTGTTGTTGATCACTGTTTGACCTCGGCGTTGTTGATGATCATTGCTCGACCTCGGCCTAATTGATGATCATTGCTCGACCTCGACCTTGTTGATGATCATTGCTCGACCTCGATCTTGTTGTTGATTACTGCTCGACCTCGGCCTTATTGATGATCATTGCTCGACCTCGGCCAGACAGCTCAATTTGATTCGCAGATTACTCATGACAATTGTCTCCGCATGTCGAATTTTTCTAATTTGATTTTGACCCATATATATACTAGTACCAGAAAATTCAAGGGATTAGGGATAAGATGGGATTGCTTAGTAAAAAAATAATGATCTTTGAACCAAAAAAGAAAATATAATTGATGTAGTCTTTTCATTGACCTCTCTCGTCCTTCTTTATTTTTTTCACTTTTATTATCCCGAAGGGTAGGGAAAAGGAAACAGGGAGATTACAAGGCGGAAGAATTGAGTTTTCATTTGCTAACAATTATTCCCGATCGTCAATTTATGTTCGACTCGAGCAAAGAGTTCAACAAAAAATTTAAAAAAAAATGAAATTTGTGGTCTACACCAAGTGATACATATTTGTGTGGCTATAAATCTCACTAAAGATAAAATTTTAAATTTTAAATTAAATTATTTTTGATTAACTAAGTATAATATTTTTTTTAAATTGAGTAAAATGGAAATACTGTCACATAAGTTAGGACGAATTGCGTAACTAACAATATGTACAATGTATAGAAGTGTAATCCTTATTTCATCATAACCATTCTCCACGTCAAAGAGTTGAAGTATTCAACGTGAATCCTTTTTGATACTCTTACACAATGGATTGTTTAGAATCCTCACGTTAAATCTTTATCTTCAACTCCTCAAAACGTTAAAGGTTGACTGTTTTGAATGAATTGATCTCCTTCATATTATCTTTAACTCCTTTCAAGACCTTGTTGTGGTATTAACGAAACAACTCTTATTGGTTGCATCTAATCCTAGTTAACAGCAAAAAATATTAGCCCATTTCCCTAAGACAATTAAACTATTAAAACAATACGTAACTTAATTAAGTGGAAGCCATTAGCCATTTCATGATTTTGATGTTCTCAAGAATGCACGAGTGTGTAGTCTTTGGAAACGAGAGTCATTTAGGTCTCCAAGACTACACGTTCAAGATCTAAATCTCTTGCCTTCAAATTTGGAAATCCTAGGAACTCCAAATCAATACAGCCTTTTGTTTGTTTATATTTGTATTTGTGTGTCATATTAAAATAACCAAATTGATTTCCTTTTATTTTTTTGGAAACTCTGGCTAACTGAGCACACATAGGAGATGTAAGCAAGTCCGATTCGACAAGCTATATATGATTAAGAAGGCTGTTGATGAGAAATACTGATCTCAAGTCTCTCATATTGTAAACTACTCAACAAATCTAGGAAGTATTAAGAAACGTCAAATGTCCAAAAACAAATGTTTGACGCTTGTTTGTTTTGTGGTCCATTTCTTGTAACTTGTAGACAGTACTGAATGACTTTTTTACTATACTAGTCTGCATTTCATTTTTCTTGGAAAATTAAAATAATTGTCTCGAAATCAATGTGTTGCTGTTTTGACCTTTGACAAAAGAATTTTTAGTGCATTACCAACGAAAACTATTCTTTTTATTCCCTAGCAATTTAACTACTCTTTCCAATGAGAGGTAAATGTTATCTTCAATCAATTTAGACTGCACGATATAACACGTCTACCAACTCCTGTCACGGAGTGAAGCCCATGATATGTATTGTCCATTTTTAACATTGGCTTCTACCAATTTGTCTTTTGGATTACATTACATTGAACCCTAAAAAGCACACGTACTATATGAACTTTTGTCATATTTTATAACATTCTTTACTTTCCACTTTTATTTCAATATGGAATTTACCTAAGGTGACATGTGCATCCCTTCTTCAGAAGCTTGCCAGTCTTGAAGCCCGCTAGTTATGCTTGATCCACCCTCATCAGCCTGCTCTCTGTCATGAGCATCACAACTCATTTGGCTCATTGTTTTCGAACCGTGCAACCCATGTTATGATCCTATCAGTGAGGAAATGATCTCCTATTATCACTTATAATTTATACAAAGAAAATCACTAACAAAAAATTCCTACGTTATTTTCTTACTAACCTTCTGTAAAAGGTGCATATTATACCACGCAAACTAGATGAGGTCCTAAGCAACCGGTTCCTAAATTGACTAATATTGAGACCACTTTTTAAGGGTAAAAATGTAAAGTGTACAAACAAAAAGAAAAGGGAAAACCCTTTTTTATTATTACACCAGTTCTTTTCACCCCTAATTAGTTCCTTTGAATGATTATTAAATTTCTTTACTCTTATAAAAAAGAAGGCTGAAGGAAAAGAAAAAACAAAAACACAAACAAGAAAAGGGGAAAAGAAAACTCTAGATTAAGAGTACAACTCGTCTTAAAACGACATGTTTTAGAAGGTCTCTTTTAAAAATGGTGGAACGTTTTTTTGTGAAATGCATTGTTGTAACTTTTCATATATGTCTTATTTAACCAATTAATTACATTAACATTAATTCTTATCCCAGAAAAAGTGGAAAAAATATACTCATATATAATATTATGATGAAGGTTTTAGCTGCCATTGGAGGAAACGGCGGCAACAAAAGAATAAGAGGCATGCACTTTGTGATTCTGGTCAAATGAAAGGGACTTATCAATGGCTTCTTAATCATAATGCATACTCAAATGAAAATAGAAAAAATAAAATGTTAAAATTGCAAACAAAAATAGAAAAAAGAAGATAAAAAGAGATAAGCAATGATTGAAAGTCACTATTCACATACATAAATGATGTCATGCAATATATTGCAATCCATATTTGCATTACTTTCACGAAAGTGATGTACTCTTTGTTACTGGCTTACTGGATTGCATATGTGCTCACTCCTCCTCCAACTCTTCTTGTGCCACCACGGCCCCACCCACCAAAATTTTCTACTCTTTAATTTTGGTTTTTAATTTTTTTCAAAATAATGAAAACAGTTCGTATATTTTTTAGCTTTTTGGGCACTAGAAGTTCTTGTCTCTGTAAGAATAAAAGACTCCTAACGATTGGATTAGAAATAAATGTAATATCATAATGTGCACGTAGTTAATTGATATGAAGCAATAATATTATGAAAAATAAAAAAATAGAGCATCTCGCAGGAACTCAAGTTCTATTAATATTCGTTCCACAAACTCCTGTGAGGGATTGGAATACATAAAGCAACAGTGCACAATGGGGCACATAGAAGACAGTGTAGGGCTTCTGAAGAAGAAATGGACTGATTGGAAAGTCCTAACCACATTCTGTCCCATTTTTTGCTCTAATTATTTTTCACTGGAAAGTTCGAGCATGTGCGAGCACCGGCGTACGCATGATTTTTTATAAGCGGTTGTTAAAAAATAGTAATAAAAAATATGACGTGAAAATGAATGTCCTTAAAGAGTTATCGCATGTATACTAATTTAGAGAAATACAAAAGATTCTCTTCAGAATACAACAAAGCATGTAATAATACTTGTAATTTTCTGTATTCATTTTGTTGGAAGAATCTCTATTTATAGAGCAACTATCGGAACTTTTCAAAGAAAGATGCGTTCTTTCACAAACAGACGCATCTGTTTATAAAAATTTAAAAAAAAATTAAATTTCAAATAAACAGATTTAGTTATAAAAAAAATAAAAAATAAATTATTTATTTTAGATCCGACCCGGCCCGCACCCAAGCACAAGTCCAAGTCTTTGATATTAATATATCTATCTATCTAATATATAATATTTATGTATTTGCACATATATAAGAGTATGTGTTCTAAATTAAACACATAAAAGGATAATGACTTAAAAGGCAACAAAGTGGCCTTGCACCACCGATGTGAGACATCCCACTTTTTCCAACTATTATAACAAACTATCTTTCAGCGGTATCACAATTTGAAGAAATGAAAAAATAAATAACTTATTGTAGTTGTAAGCGGTGTCATTTCTACATTTATATATCCCTAATATTTTTATTTTCTTATACATAACTAGTAAAAAATTATAACAAAGCAATATTCTGTGACACCGCATAGGACAAGATGTGTATGCCCCTATGTGCGAGTTATTCACGAAAGAGTATGGTGAAATAAATGAGATCTTTGTACTGTTAATCACACGTCTCATATTCAAGCTAGAAAATGGAAAATATATCCATGACACGAAGCACATCTCCTTTTTTTTTTATATCAGATGGTTACAAAAAAAGTAAAAAAGAAGAAGATTGTGCGAATTACATCGAGGTCGAGGGAGAAGGGGAAAAAGAAAAAGAGGGTTGTAAGTGAACAAGAATATAAGGAGAAGAAGAGGACAACTGAAAGAAACATGCCTAATCTTTCGCTAAGAGAACAATACGTGGTCAATAAATATAGGGACATAATCACACACAGACAAAAAGAACATTGTTGTCATTGGACAAACTGACTTCAAACCTTTTTTTAATCCTATTTGAAAAGATGGACGAAATATTATGAGTTATGCTCCCGTGATCTATAGGTCATGTAATCGAACTGTAGAAATAGTTATTAATATTTGTCTCACGACAGATTGTTTCTACTACATTCCTAATAGCGTCGCTCTTTTTCAGACTTTGCGTAAATATTAAATACTTTGTACATTGGACTGTCTTTTTATACGGTAGCACTATATTTCTGCGAATGAATTCTAATATGTGAACTTTTAGATGTCCCAACTTTTAAAGCTACCACAAAAAAAGAAATTATGATTGATTGTTTAATAAACAAAATTACATTTCCTCCGTTTCAAATTAGATGAGGTATTTTCCTTTTTAGTTTGATCCAAAATAAATGACACATTATTTAAACTCTTCATTTACGCTTAATGAGAAATTTTTATAATCACACAAATGTCATAGCCACACAAAACTTTTACCCCTTAAACTTTTGAGACCACAAATTTCAAAAATCTTTTTTTTTTTTTCTTAAACTTCGTATCGAGTCAAACTATATTATCTAAATTGAAAAGAAAAAGAATGGAGTATTTGAAAAGAAAAGTGTCTCACTGTATATTCTTATTCTTGAAGGTACTAGGCTGTGGTGGGATACTGAAGTGTG
This sequence comes from Nicotiana undulata, assembly GCA_005239495.1. Lineage (NCBI taxonomy): Eukaryota > Viridiplantae > Streptophyta > Magnoliopsida > Solanales > Solanaceae > Nicotiana > Nicotiana undulata. The sequence goes on from ML278741.1 coordinate 38,525, forward strand.
TGTGCAAATAATGTGAGATAAAATGACCAAATAATAAGACCACTTTTTTTTTTTTTTTTTAAATTTAAGGACAAAAGGAGTATGCCAAAATGAAAGGCTCAACAAGCAGATGGATGGGAAAAGAATGGCAACTGTCTTTATCATCCCGACAGTTTAGAGTGGTAAAAATAGACCTCTCAATGAACACAGGTGCTGAACTGAAAGAGACAACTTCTTTTTCTTTTTAGGTCTTAAGTTCATTACTTTGATTACTATTATACTACTTATTATTTAATTTTATCTTTAGGAGCTTGCAGCAATATTCATCTTGAAAATCAACCAAAACCAAAAAGGCATTAGTCAATTGTTGATAGGATTGATAATTAGTTAGTTTTGTTGTCAAGGGAAAGATCTTCCATCTTCATTTACATTAACTTTTTAAATAACATTTATAAAGAACTTAAAAAACCAAATCTCCCGTATTTGTCGCCAATGGTGCCAAATCCAAAATTTAAACATCATGGGCTCTGACTTTCGAGGGTTCGTCGTGGTTTATTGTTGTGCTTTACTGTGAAAATAATATATATATATATATATATATATATTCCAGTAAACCACTGAATCAGGCTTTCATCTCATGTGGTGATGGGAGGTTTGGCCTTGGAAATAGTATGGGCTAGCCAGTTTCGGACTGATAATTAAAAGATAATCAACACTTGCAAAGTCATTTATAAAAATAATCACTAGTTTATCCCGAGATAAAATCCGTACAAAACTACCCTAACTGAAATACGGAAAGTTCTAACATAATATGCTGGATTATGGAGCCCTTGTGTATAAATTTGAAATTTTCAGCATATTATGTTGGAACTCCAGCATAATTATGCTGGAATTTCATATGTAAATAATTTGCATTCTAGCACATTATGTTAGAACTTTTCCGAATTTTTAAGGGCGTTATATAATAACTATTTTGTATGCTGACAAACGTTGTGGGTTTTGCATGTGTTTGTTTGCCAAATCTGCAGAAACGACTCACCACTTGTTGTATTAACATGATCATCGCTTTTAATTTATTTTTAACCATCAGAATTGAGAACTGTGCTCAAGTTTTACGGTGGTTGATGATATAAATAATTAGTGTATAATTCACTTGGACCTAGATTTCCTACTATCTCTAGAACCTTAGTTGGAAGAAAAAAATGTACAACATCTCTCTCTATTTCCTACCCGTAGCCTAACATGCACTGACACAATCCTTGTGAAGAAAAATCCCTGAAATCCTGCACGAAAAGGACATACTACTATTCCCTCAAATAAATAAATAAGTTGCTTTACTTACTTCATTTAAGTTAAGGTTTTGATGATTTTCTTATAGTAGTGTTCAAATTGAAGAGTGATATATTTTCTCCTTTGCATATACGTAGTTCCAATGAGAAAATTTGACCTTAACCCTACTCACATTTACTTTTTACTCCTTCAATCCCTACTATTTAAACCCAACACGCATTGTGTAAAGGGGCTTGGCAGGTGGCTAGATTGGGGAACACAACTTGAGAAATTTTCAGATACCACTATTGTTCGATGGCGCTACTATATACATAATTACTTCCTTTAGCTACTATTCAGTTGTTACGATAGTGTATTCGCACTGCTGTATTAGCAGCAAAAAGTGTCTAAAAATCAAGGTAGTCTAGTTGAACGCGCATGTATTCGCGCCATTTATTCATAAATACAATAGCAAAAAGAGTCTAAAATCAGGTTACTCCAGTTGCACGCGCATATATTCACATGTATTCGCGCCATGTATTCATGAATACAACAATAAAAAACGCCCAAAATCGGAGCAGTCCAGCTGTACGCGCATGTATTCGCGGTGCTGTATCCCTAAATACAGCAGTAAAAAGCACATAAAATCAGGACAATCCAGCTGCATGTGCATGTATTCGCGCGATGTCACAATCAGCTTAAAAATAGGTACATCCATATGTCTAAAAGTGAGGAAAAACATAAATACATATTTCATGCCTCAATGGTAGTATATATCATAAATACTTATTTTGCTACAAAATATAAAAGGTATCTATAGAAAATAATATTTGAAATAATTTTGATTTATAATAAGAAGGGTGTATACCTTGCTATAGGAGGTAAAATTTCCTAAGAAATTTCATGTGCATAAGAGAAAGCTAATTCACTTGAATTCGACCCATCCCCCTTATTTACTTTCTGGGCCACTGCAACTTGATAAGAACAGTAGCGGATGTAGCTCTTCTGCAACAATCAACAGGTTCATCCGTGCCCAATATTCTTGACGCAGAGCGCATATATATATATATATATATATATATATATATATATAAAGTGTGTGTGTGTGTGTGTGACAACCAACCAGAATTTTAATAAAAATTAAATGCTGAACCATAATTTAAGAGTACAAGGAGTTGCATCTTGCATCCGCCTGGATAAGAAAGTTGTTCAAAGCAACTTAACAATTGTAAAATTACACACAGCACAATGGAGAAAGAATAGAGGAATTTAGTCAGGAGCTCGTTATATAGCTCAAAAAAAAAGAAGAGGAAGAAGAGTTGTATATTCAGACTTCCCATAAAAAAACATAAGGCTGTGAACATATAAGCGTCTATTTAGTTACTTTTTCCTGCGATCTAAGAAAAGCGATTAATATTACTCTATGTTAGTGGGCAGTGGAAGAAGAAGATAGTAAAGCCATTGAGCCAAATCGGCGGTAAATCCATCGAAGCAAATCTGCTAAAACTGAACCCTGTTATGGACCATTTTATAACTCAATGCCTTTATTCTTCAAGGAGTACCTCTTTGTTGCAAATGGGGCATGTCTGACAAATCGAAGTGAGTTAGTTTAGTGTTAGATTTCATGGAATGCGAATGCAATGTAAACTTCTGATACATAGAGGCCAGAATAGTTAGTTATTACTTTCATACCTTATTGATGCTTAGCCATTTGGAGCCGCATTCGGTGTGGTACATGTGCTTGCATGGCAAATTTATCTGTCGATCCCCTCGTCTGTACCTCATTTGACAGATGACACATCTAGCTTGCATGCATAAAAGATAATTTAATCTTTGAGGTGAAAGATCAAGGATTTGATCAGCCAAAAAAGATGATGAAGGTAACAACTCTAACATTTGATCAGTAGAAATTTTATGAAGGTAACATTACGTCCTTCGACTAAGAATTTATGGAACTACCGAAATCCATGTAAGATGTGCCCTAGTGATCACAAAACTGAATATTTTTACACAAGTACTGAGGTCAAAAGGGAATTTTGAGTCACGGTTATACTAAAAACCCCAAGTAGAGCCCTCTGTTTTGGCACAAAATAGACACTAAGCTAGTCGGATTAAGTTACCAAGTAACTTAAATTTTGAACCTTATATGATGTTTCCTCATCAAACTCATTTGTTGGACTATCATTAATCCATCAAATGGTAATCTTCCCAGAGGCCAAACTAGTTTCTGCGGATCAAGTGGACCTACTTCTATGACATATTCAAACAATTAGAGTAACAAAACAAACAACCTGCAAATCTATGCAATTAAAATGACATCACTTCTTCCAAACTTTTCCCTTCAATATTTTTGGAGTTCTCTGTATACGCTTTTTAACATTCGGAGGATGGGGGCGAAGTGGAAGGCAGATTATTCATCAAGGATGAGCTCAATAGCATTAAAAAGGCTCGCAACCTAACAGGGTGTCATGTAGGCAGTCTAGCTTCAGATTCCACGGCTCAAACTGTGACATATAGGTCACACGGAGACCGTTGCTCCAAGGCTCCCCTTCTCAAAAGTATTACTTGAACAAATTCAGTCCCTCACTCAGATACGGTTTTGCTGTGTTATATAATGGAAAATGGGTGGAAAACAAAATCTTAGCTCAAGCCCCAAAACAATTACTATCTTCTATCAATGCTTTACAGCAGTTAAAATCTATCTACTCTGCGTGCCAGTACTGCTAGCCATCTCTCTTGAGATGGCGAGGAAGTAATGATCATTTTTGAATATGTAGCTAAAATAAGATGTTTGATTTAATGAAAGCATTCAATGTACAGTGAAAGGTTACTATAGAAAGGGAAATTTCACCTTTTACGATCAATGGTCCAAAAAGGTGCTGGTGTAAAAATTACCTCTCTTCTGATTTTTTCCTGGAAAAGATGCTGTTAGACTTGTATTTGGTTGTTGGAAGTAAATTAATAAGCTCCTCTGGAAGTCCTCGACTTTGAGTTCCAACTGTTTCGCCTAAATCAAGTAACTCCTGCAACAGTAAAGCAGAAATTCAGTAAAAACAATCAGGAGAAAACTAATCTATGAAATTGGTTCAGCTATTCACAAGATAAGATGATGGGACCAGTTATACAGCATATATCCTAAGAACAAGAGAATGAACAAATATTAGGATTTCAGTGCTTAAGGAGAAGGAGTTGGTAAAAATTTGCATGAATACTCGTTAATTTCACATAACGGGTGACTGACTAATGAGATCCATATCATCAACGAAGATCAAGAATAAAAACACAGATTTTTAAGCCAATTAATATCAAAAGGATAATGCTGTATGTTGCACCTCAGACTACCATTCAGCAGCTTTCTTCAACCTTTGCAGCCATAGACAACACAAAACGCAGATGTATTTCATAATTGCATTCAAGTATAGGATGGTACATTAAAGTCTAACATCTTTTATCAAGAAGAAGATATTTTTTTCTTTTGTTGGATAAAATGAAGGTGTAGACACTCTGAAAGACGGGCACTTTTTGGATCAAAGTGAAGAAGTTGTCATCATAAAAAGTAGAAACCACCATTCCCATACTTGTGGACCTTCAGCTGATAAACAAGTCATAACAGGAAGATATATTAGTGTGGCTGCTGAATAGCTTTATTGCAAGAATTAACAGCTCTTTTGCTCTGTGCATATCTCTTTTTTCCTGCAGGTCCTTTCTTCTCTCGGTCTCTCCCATATGTTCCTTCTTTACTTTTGTTTAGGGAAGGAGGAGCGGAGGATTTGCATTCGGCAAGCTGGTTATTAAGCTGGGCGATGAAACTGATTAGCTTACCTCACTCTGTACAGAACGTTATTTTACTATAAGTAAGAAAAAGAAATCCACTGAAATTAAAAAGATTTAAATGATAAATAGGACAGACATGCAGAAGATAATTAAATGACAATACAATGACAGAAGATATTCCCATTATTCCTTTTTTCTGTCAACTTTTTCCAACCTAAGACAGACATTTAAGTAATTGAAAATATATCTTCGAAACGATAACTACAGATAGTTTACAAGCAATCAGCCCAACCATGAACAAGTGGTCCCTAAAATAACGCTACCGCCCATACCACAACCCATATCTGAAGCACCATAACATTCCTTTAGGAGCCGAAGAGGGCACTGTGATAGTGCTCATTCTTAGCGGCGATCATCTTTAACCACACAACACCTGCAATAGGTGTAGGTTCACTTTATAGGTGCCAATCCCAACAACGGACAGCTTATCTTAAATGTGATCGGGAAATAGAAACACTAGATAGAGGAATGAGTTTCAGTAACTCTTTAATTTCACATATTAAGTCAACTTAAAATATAAGACTAAGTCGCTCCTAGAGAAAAAAGGTTTTCCCTGTAATTTGCCTTGGACTCTCGGATTAGCTTTATGCACAAGTATGAGAGATAAAACTTGGAGGCTTGGATATCCTTCAATAATTTGGCATTGTAAGGCAGCGTCGCAATATGGTAGCTGCAGCTTTCTGTATTATAAGCCTCCTCACTCCATTGATCAGTTCTTATCAAATAAACAACACAACTTGGACAGGGTATTCAAACGACGGTATAGATTGATTGTAAAACCCGACAATGAACTGCAAATCAAGCTCACTTGACAAACATGACCAAAGATAAAATTCAAACAAGTTAGAGGAGACAGGAGTAACAGGGTTACATACCTCATAGGTCATGTTGTCAGGGTCAATATCATCTTCCAAGATTTCCTGCAAACGTTACCAAAAGGAAAGAAAGGTGAAATTAGCATGTTAATCTAGTCACTCATAAACTAACTCAAGATGATGGCGATTATTACACTGAACACACTTTGACGAACAAGAGAATCATGAATATTATGATTTCAGCTGCTTAATAAACTGACAGAAATTAGAGAGATAGTTCATTAGGAGAGTGGGTGAATTAGGAGATCCATCATCCATATATATATATTGGTCTTCTAGCAAAGGTTCCATTGTCTTTCTTTTCTATATATTCCCAAGGTTCAAGCAAAAGTCAAAGACTGATATTTTATGATGACAAACACTGCCTCTGTCTTTTTGGTTGAAGTGGATTGACGTCGGTAAATGTAGGGAAATGCACAACTTCTTAACTTCATGTTTTCTACGTAAGTGTTTAGCGCAAAGTATGTTTACAGGACATGATAAGGTTAACAGAACAACATCCTTCATTCCAAAAAATCATTTTATCCAGCAGTTCAGAGAACTAGAAACAGGTTGTGAGAAATGACAACAAGCTAAGAATGGGCAGCATTTTAAACACAAATAAATAAATAAATTGATTCATCAAATCCAAAAAGTTGCCTAAAGCACAATGAAAGAGTGGGAGCAAACTCTTCTATTGGAAACAAACAATATACCTGGTGGTTAGAATCATCTTGATGGGGTAGATCACCTGATGAATTGTGAAATATATGTTACACTCTGTAAAATCGCAGTATGTTATAAGTATTTAAATAGTAACACATAACTTGCAGAAGTATCCGTTTATATGACATACTGAAACTTCAACAAAAAAGTAATACGGTCTACAAAATATCATTTATTGGTAAAAAGAAGGGTTGTTTATGAACCAGTAAAGCAAATTGTGGTCCTAGACCTATCTCACAAAGGGAAAGGAGAAAACGTATAAAGAATTTTTAGTGTCGACTAAATGTAAAGGGAAAAAAACTACAACTATTAAAGGAAAATTGAGTAATTTTGCATCTAATGCCGCTAGTTAGGGAAAGAAAAACCTAAATGCATATAGAATAAGTGTTAAATTTTCACATAAAAGAGGTGGAAACTCACATTCCTCCGTGCCAGCATCCTCATCGGAGACTGTATTTTCCTCGTATATTACATCAGTCGATACACCTTCGCCAACATTTATAGGTATAGGATACTCCCAAGGCCTCTCTGAGAGATCCGGTCTTGATACATGATGGTTGCTGCCAGTCTCATAAGAATGGTAAGAAGTACTCTCAAGATTGGAGTATCCGTATTTACAATAACTCGTATTCATACACCAGTATGCATTTTCCTGGACATAAGATTCCGAAATTTAATGTCAGCTTTCAAAATGCTGCAATTTTTGAGCTAAACTAACACGAATGTATTAATTTCACACATTGTCACTAAACTTTACCCTTTGATTCAGTAAAGTTTCAAACTTACTTTTCGTCACAATAAAGTCAAACAAATGGTTAGTCTCACAGCCTGAGAGTCCATTAAAGGAAGTGAACATAAAACAGGCTATTATTTCCAGCACCAAAAGCCTAAATATGCATATTAGAGCCTATATATTGAATTGGGGGCTACTTCTACTGCTGCATTACTCAACAACAACAACAACAACAAACCCACTATGTTCCCACCAAAGTGGGGTCTGGGTAGGGTAGTCAGTACGCTACCTAATGGGTAGAGAGGATGTTTCCAATAGAAACTAGGCAATTTATAAGCTGAAACAGTACAAAATCAACTGGTAGAAAGAAAGTTACTAAAAAAGTTAAAAGAATTTACCTGATCTTGAATGTGTAGAGGGTTATTATGATAATGCATAGGGGTGTGTGAAACACCATCCAAGAAGCCTGTGAAAGTCTCTGGAACATTGTAAGGAAACCCCATATTGTTCATGTAATGCATATCCATGTGTTGATCCCCACTCATTTTCTTCAACTTTCCAATTTTGCACTGAAAATAAAAAAAAAACACTAAACAGAGATATAAACTAAAATATAAAAGCTCATGAAACACCAAGAATGCAGCAAACAGGGTGTTAATAATGAGAGAAGTTGAGTGAAGAATAAACTACAAAAAGCTCTTTCATTTTCCCTCTTCACCCATTCTTGAAACAATGTAGATACGGGAAGCCTTATTTTTCTAGATTTCTAGTGGTTCTTTTCCTTCCATTTTGAAAACTCAACAAGACAAGAAAACCCCAAGTAAAAATTATCTGATTTATTTTCCAATGGTAACTACAACAAATCCAAAACACACAAAAAAAAAACACAGAGATGAAATGCAGAAGCAGAGTGGATGAGTAGAGTAAGAGAGAAGGCTTACAGAGAGAGAAGGGAGCAAAGAGCAGTCACAAAATTGTAGTGAAAAATGGAAAGTGGAGTTTGTTGGATATATGAGCTGCTTTTTGTAAACAAAGACTATATAGATAGATACATATAGATACAGTCCCCTCTTCTCTCCTCTCTTTTGTTTGTCTCTGTCTCTGTCTCTGTCTAATGTCAGTCTCTCTCTCTTGCACACGCAGAGGTACTGGCGCTTATGCCGGGCTTGAGAGACACGCCATCTATATCTATGTTTCCATTTAATAAATGACTATTAAACGATGCGACTACTCTTTAAGTAATTTTTAGTGAGGCTAGTTTTGCCACTTAATACGAACTTGTGCTTTTACTAAGACTAGTTGGGAGTAGCCCGGGCTGCGCCCGGGTCCAACATGTTGAAAATAGAGGAATACAATTGTTTTGATTTTTGGAATTGAATTTTTACCAATTAGGGTGCGTTTGGTAAAAAAGAAAATATTTTCCATAGAGGGCCCAATAGTACGTGTGCAATTTAAAGTCTGAAGGGCCAATGTTTCGTACACAGTTGCAGTTGAAATGAAACTTAAAAGGCAATAATAACCTCGTGTATGCATTTGCCAGGCATGCATGTTGATGACACATGCTCCTCTCATGATGTGACACCTACTAGACTTAATTGTGGTCTAGAAATAGGTGTAAGTGAAGTGAAGGTGCATCTGGGGAAACAAACATAGAAGAGAGGGAAGATGTTTAAGCTGAAAATGAAGTGAGGGAAAATGCTGTTGATGAAAGTGAAGTGAGGGAAGATGATGTTGTTGAAACTGAAGTAAGGGAAGATGTTGCTGCTGAAACTAAAGTAAGGGAAGATGTTGATGCTGAAACTGAAGTACGTGAAGAGGTTGTTGCTGAAATTGAAGTAAGGGAAGAGGTTGCTGCTGAAACTGAAGTAAGGGAAAAGGTTGTAGAAGGTGATGTTACAGACTTTGATGGTGTTATTTCATATCTGGACAGTAATAGTGACTCAGAGTTTGATGTTGTACCAGAAGAAGATGATAGTGATGTTGATGAAGAGTTGATAGTTGTTAGGAATGAAAAGAGAACCAAGCTAAAGGCTAGAATAAGGAAAAAACCAACTGTTCATGTAGAAGTACCTCTAGGAAAAGGAAAAATAGATAGAGGTTTTGAAGACATTGGCAAGAACAAGGTAGACAAATATGCTGGTAAATTAGAAGGGATGAGGACTATGTTAATAGTTCTGATATAGGTAGTGATGATTCTGATCAAGAGCTAGATATGGAAGCTGAAATTGGTGTTGATTTGCCAAGTAGAAGGAAAAGTACAAAGTTAAGATATGATCCAAATTATGTTGTGGTTATTTTTGAACTTGGCATGATATTTGAGAATGTCAAACAATTTAGGAAGGCAGTGACTGACTATGCTATTGAATACCATGCACAGTTGAAACTCAGACTTAATGAGGCAACTAGGGTGAGGGTGAAATGTAAATCTAATATTTTTCAGTGGGAGTTATTTTCAAGTCTTGACAGGGATTCAGGGAATTTTATAGTTAGGAAGTATCATCCTATTCACAAGCGCACTCCAATGAACAAAAACAAGCTTTGTAATTCTAAGTATATTGCTAACAAATTCAGAGATAGGATCACATCTCAGCCCTATATTAGGATCTGAGAAATACAAGAACTGGTTAGAGACAAATTGGGTTTATATGTTGGTAGAACCATCTATTACAGGGAAAAACAAATAGTGCTTAGGAAGTTTATAGGGGATTGGAAGACGTGGTTTGCTAGATTATGTGACTATGCTGATTTATTACACAAACCAATCCTAGTAGTACTTGCTTGGTATTAGGATGATATTCCTTTCATCCGAATGGCAAAGCTTGCTAGTTTCCTGAAGTACACTCGCATCTGTCTATCTATGTCATAGTTTCTTGGAAGGAAGGTCTCAGATGTACTTTCGGCATGTAAGAGATTTTCTTTCGTCTATCTATGTCATACTTAGGATTCACTAACAGCCAATTCCAAATAAATCCTCCATCCCCCTCGCTCCGCTTTGTTTCGCTCGTTTTCTCTTTCCTTCTGCCTGCAAAAAAAGTTATGAGATTGGTTTTGTGTGCGTTAGCGATCATCAAACCTGTGACATAGATAAGATTTACGTTCATGCAATTGGAATGCCTGATACCACTTTTTGCCTAAAAACTGACAGAAATTCAGAGCCTGGAAAGAATCTGTTAAATATTTCTATGTCTACTTTGATGCATTGAAGAAAGGTTGGTTGGAAGGATGCAGGAAGGCCATTGGTTTTGATGAGTGTTTTCTAAAGGGAGAATGTAAGGGTGAATTGTTGGTTTATAAACAACTTGATATCTGATTTGGAGTTGGGAGATGGAGTTGGATTAACAGTTATGTCTGATAAGCAAAAGGTACTTTACTTCATCTCAACTTTCTGTTTTAGATTACTAGTTCATCTCTACATTCTGTTTTAGCTTTCTAAAGTCCTAGTTCTACATTCTGTTTTAGCTTTCTAAATTCATCTCTACATTCTGTTTTAGCTTTATTAATTCATCTCTACATTCTGTTTTAGCTTTATAAAATCATCTCTACTTTCCGTTTTAGCTTTTTAAAATCATATCTACTTTTTGTTTGATTCGTTGTTGTTTTGTAGGGTTTGGTACCAAGCATTCAAGAGTTACTACCAGATTGTGAGCATCGAATGTGTGCTAGGCACATATGGTCTAACTGGTCAAAAATTTGGAGAAGTGAGGAGATGAGAAAGCAATTCTGGTGGTGTTCTAAGGCTAGTTTTGAGGTGAAGTTGAAAGAAGAACTGGCTGCTTTGGGAAAGCTTGGAAAAGGTATATGTGAAATCTTATTGAAGCATAACAAAGAGTATTGGTGTAGAGCTTTTTTCCTTGAACACTCCAAATGTGACATTGTAGAAAATAATATGTGTGAGACCTTTAATTCTTGGATATTAGCACCTAGGCACAAGTCTATTATTACCATGTTAGAGGACATTAGACATAAAGTAATTAGGAGACATGTTGATATGATAAATTTTGTAGAGACTTGGATTACAAACATTTCTCCTATGGCAAGGGTGATTCTAGAAGAAAATATGGAGTTGTCTAGAAAATGAAATGTTTTGTGGTTTGGAACTGATGGTTTTGAGGTTGATGAGTATGAATACAGATATATAGTGAACTTGCGGAGAAGAACATGCACTTGTAGATCATGTCAGTTAAGAGGGATCCCTTGTGCACATGCAATATGTGCAATCTATCACCAAGAAGAAGAACCATACAATTATGTGGATCACTGGTATAGAAAAGGAGACATTTCTCAAGGAATGCCAATACTTTCTTGAACCAATCTCCAACATGAAGATGTGGCATGACACTACTAACATGGTAATTGAGCCTCTTGCACCAAAGCCAATGCTAGGCAGGCACCAAAACAAAAGAAGAAAGGTCAAGAATGAGCCTAATATAAAGAAGTATGGCAAGCTCTCTAAGCAAGGAGTTAGGATGACATGTTCAAAATGTCATCAAGCAGGCCATAACAAGTCTACATGCCAATCAAGGGTATGTTGTAATATTTTCACCTTTTTATTCACTTAAAATGCCAACTTATATATGTGTTATAATTGGATTTTTTAGGGTGGAATGGGAGAGTCTACTCAAGAAGCTCAACAAAGCCAAAGAAGTCGAGCAACTCAAGAATCTACAGCAACTAATAGGGGCAATGGCATAGGAAGGAGAAACAATACTAATTCAAGAACAACCAGTGACAGAGGAAGGGGAAACAGTACTAATACAAGCACAATCAGTGGCAGAGGAAGGGGAAACAACACTAGTTTTAGCAGGGGTGCATTTCCAAATGCACCTCCACCAACTGCTCCTAGAAAACTTATTGTTGGGGTAAAAAGAACGAGAGGAAGAGGTGTTGAATCTGCAACACCGTCTGATGGACAGAAGAGGTCAAGAAATATTGGTTTTGAATGTTGTATCAACCCTATAACTGGAATGACTATCGCTAATGTAAGGATTGTCTATTCACAACTTCAATTTGTTATTGCTGCCATTTTTTAAAACTGATCTATGTGCTTTTATGTCAATTTCAGCCAGGTAGTTCGGGTGAAAGAGTTGTATCATATGAGACTAAGGTTGTAAAGGATACTAGTGCAGTCAATATTGATCTTAGATTTAAACCTCCTGGGCTTAAGTTTAAAGACAGAAATGCTATAACTACTTCCCAGCTACAACAACTAAGTGCAAACAGGAGAAACCAAATTGGATCTTCAGCAATTACCTCTTCAGTTGCAAGTCCAGCCCCTCCACCGCTATAGTTGTGTTATTGTTGTGTTTTGATTGTGCTATTATTGGTTTCAGTTCATGTATTTTGCTAAGTATCCAAACTTGGATTGATTATTGTGTCTTTTTTGGGTCACCAGTTCGCACTACTTTAAGTTGTAAACACATTAGTTTGGAATTGTTGTAAACACTTTAGTTGTGAATGCAATTTAAATGCTATTGCTAGTCTCAATTTAAAGCATTTGTGTATGTGCTTTTATGAAGCCTCAGTTGATAGCATTCAATTTAAACCAATACATTCAGTTTTGTAAGCATTCAGTTGGTAGCATCAAACGGTAGAAAATTTGAACCAACACATAACAAACTGCAGAAAAAATTTCCAATACATAACAAACTGCAGAATTTTTTTCATTTCATTGAAGTAAGGCCACATGCCACAATCACATCCAAACAAACTAGATACAAATATATCTACCACCACTACAAACTGCCCACAAAATACTCCAATCACCAGCAAAACCACAACAACTTAAATGATCAACGACACAGTAGCAAACCCAAATAATCAACATTGTTACTATAATAGAAGCCAATTTCTTCCTCCTTATTCTTGCTCGAGCCTTTTTTTCTTCAAAAGCTTTGACCCTGTTCAGTAAACCCCAAATAACCTTATTCGCTTGGCTAGAAAATTCGTCGTCAACCCACTTAATATAATTACATTAACCTTTGTCCTTCAAAAAGAATCATACAAACTAAAATCGGAAAAAACAACAGGACTAAAAATTAATTAATTGTAGTAAATTATCACTTGCCTTTTCAATTCTGCATTCATAGAACCTCCTTCCAGGATTAGATGGAGACCATGAAGTTTTCAATTGACATTCATGACCACATCGACATGAATTAACTCTTGGTTTGAAAGACATAATTGAGAGCTTATTAAGCCAAGATTCGGACACAAACGGCGAGGCTACTTTCAATTTGGAGAGAAGAATAGAAATTTTAAACAAAATCAAGAAGAGGGTGAAGAAATATGGCTGGATTTTTTAGGCAATGGTGAAGAACTAGGGCTGCTAAAAGGGATGAGGATCTAATTATATAATAGGGAAAGGGTGAATTTTATCGTTTATATTGTACCGTTAATAGGTTTTTTGTCAACATATTTTTGCTGTTCACACGCTCAAAAGCAGTGATATTCACGTTATTTTTCATGTCAGTCGGACATGTTAAACTGGTGCAGTAAAAGTATAGTAAAAGTGTTTCGGTGGAAAATGGCTTTGTTGAGGTGTTCAAGTGAACTTTCTTTGATAGTTAGGGTGTCTGTCTATGTATTCTGCCTTCAAATTTTTATTCTGGGAACTTTTTATTTTTTTATTTTCAAATTTCAAATTTTTTTTTAGATAAATCGTGAAGAATATGTTCCATATAATAACATGGTCACTTATAAGCACTTACATTAGATTTGAAATAATTAAGATCTTATTTGTAAAAGTATATATGGAGTAGTTAAGAATTTGTAAAAATAGCACGGGCTAGCCAGTTTTTGGATTGGTCATTCAAAAATAACCAGCGTTTGTAAAGTTGTTGAAAAATAACCATTATTTTGCTGCGACACGGAAAGTTCCAACATAATATACTGGGGATTGGTGCACCTGTGTATCAACTTTCAGCATATTATGCTGGAACCCCAACACACGGAAAGTTCCTGCATAATATACTGGAGATTTGAGCACCTCTGTGTGAACTTCCAGCATATTATGTTGGACCGGTACATTATACTGGAGCTCCAGTATATTATGCTGGAAGTCCAGCATAAGAATACTGAAACTCCAGTATATTGTGCTGGAGTATTTTATGGATTTTGAACAGTATTTTCGTTCATCGTCATATTATAACTTTCGTTCATCGTCAATCTGACTATTTTTGAATTTCTCCCTAACAATTTAGATCATCGTCATATTATAACTTTTGTAAATGATAAATTCACAAGTATAACTACACCTAGATTGTTATATTAGTTTCAATGTCAAATGGACAAGAATACCCTCACAATTAAAGATTCTGAGGAAAAAACTGTTTGAAATTTATGAAAATATGATTGGCTACGAACTTGCAAGAGAGGAGAAGTTCAAAAAGTTTTGGGAACATAGAGATGGGCAGCAAATTTGGATCGTCCAAAATAAAAAGGGAAAAATATAATATCTAAATTCTTATTTTTCGTTCAACCAACATTATCCTGGTAAGAAACAAGCTCTCCTAACCTATGTTTCGTAGACAATTTAAATCGGAAATGAGAGCGACACCGCAAAAGCTCCAATAGTAAAGTAACATCAACTTGCCAGGTTGTAGGCTTATGGATGCAGAATTCTTCAAAAGAATGATGAGTTGAAGCTAAAAAAAATGGAGTACATAAGTATTTGGGGAATAAAACTTGTACTGAAAGGCGCAAACGGATAAATTTAAAACCTTGAGAAGGAAAAGATGTACCTTCTCTGAATCAGTCCAAATGAGGATTCTAAAAGTTAGGTCTGCTCTTATATGTAGGTTGGTCCATCTCTTATATATATATATATATATATATATATATATAGATCTCTCTAACAGATCCCTATATAACAATAATTCATTATAAAATTACACTTTTCCAAAATTTTCTATTATCTTATAATATATGTTCTATATAATAATATTTCGCTATAATATCTAAAAATATTCTAAACAAACGAGGTTGTATAGAGATGTTTGAATGTACTACCAAATACTGTCTCCGGTCCACAATAAGTGATTTTTTTTGCTTTTATTTTGTGGTCCAAAATATGTTTTATTTTCCTACATTGCTCTTGGAGTAAATAATATTGGAATATGTGCTAGAAAATGTGAAGAGATAATAAAGATTAATATGATCAATTTCATTGATAATTAATGTTAAAAAATGAATTTCTTAATATGCGTAAAAACAACTAAAAAATTACTTATTTTAATATGAGTCTACCAAACTTAGGAGATCTCGGGTCTTTAGTACTTTCTCTCTCTCTCTCGGCCGGTTTCCTTTCCCCAAATTCATTCGACTCACTCTCACGAAAAGAAGCTCTAATACTGAAAATAGTAGAAAAAGAAAATGCTCCACTTAGGGGTGTTTATAAAAATCCGAAAAATCGAACCAAACCGAAAATCAAACCAAATCGATAAAAAAAATGATACTTTTTTATTTGGTTTGGTTTTGGTTTTGGTTTTGAATTTTAAAAACCGGTCAAATTTGGTTTGGTTTTGGTTTTAATAAAAAAAATAACCGAACCAAACCGACTATAGGAGTAACTATTTCAAATTTATTATTACACCTATATATATGTATATTTTTATACAAAGTTTCAAAAAATTTATGGTGAATGTTAATCGTTTGCACTTTTAGTACAATTCTTTATCTTTATATTCTAGTTTGATTGGTAGCTTTCTTTTGTTAAGTGTAAGAATCCATTTTAAGTTAAAAAATATATTTTTAATTGAGTCCTTAAATTATTCATCACTATTGATTCAATTATCATCAATATATTTTAGTAAATAATAGATTTCTCAAAGGGCAATTGATTTGATAGTGTCACGTTGAAAATGTGGTCGCCGGAATATGTGTTTGGTAGTGCATGTCTTATATTTAAGAAAAAACCGACAAATAACCGAAAAACCGACATAAACCGAATAGAAAAAAACCAACTTAATTGGTTTGGTTTGGTTTTAATATTTGAAAAACCGACTTACTTGATTTGGTTTATTTTTAAGGAAAAACCGATCCAAACCGAACCATGAACACCCCTAGCTCCACCTGTCCAGTTTACTTGTCTAGTATACTAAAAATAGATATTCATATTTACTTGTTCAATTTGAAAAATTAATGTATAATGTACCCTTTATACATATTTTATCCTTATTAAATTTTCCAATATTTTGGATTTGTCGTAATTGTCAAAATTAGTTTTTCAATAATAATAAGTAGGGGTGATATAGTAAAATTGTATGTTATTTATTAGTATTTCTTATGGGGTCTGTCAAATTAATATGGACAAGTAAATTTCGATGAAAGGAGTGTCTTAGGACCCGTTTGACCATAGATTTTGCCAAAATATATTTGGATTTATTTGGCAAACACATGTTTGGTCATAGACTACGAGGTGTTGGAATATTATCTTTCCAGGATAGAACAATTCACTCACAAGCATATTGGTACCAAAAACTCCGGTGAACTTCGAACCACTCAATGGCTGTAAAAATACGCTGGAAAATATTGTGCAGAAGAAGAAGAAGAAGAAGATTATCAGGAAATTTAGTAAGTAAAAATTATGGGATTCAAGGCATATTTATAGCCCATTTGGCACTGCTTCTGAAAAGGTTTGCAACCTTTCAGAACAACCATAGTTGTTGGAACATATGAGAATATTGGGGGGAAATAGAAAACGGATTTAAAATAATCTGGGAAAAAAAATGGACCGGATCGGACTGGATCGCGGGTCATGGTTTATTCCGGATTTAATTTTTGTTAATTAATTAAATTCATTAAACAATTAAAAGGAATCTTGTCAAAAAAGATTAATCAATCAATCGACCTTTGACCAAATCCGAATCCGAACCCGAAGCAGAGCCGAGTGAGCGACGACGACGATGACACGATGCTTGCTTTCTTCTTAACTCTTTAAGAGCTAGAAGAAGACCAATTGTATACATACCCATCAAAAGTCTTTTGTTCCTCCAATATTGGACAATATCCCTTTGCTAAGGCGGGAAACTCAAATATTTTATTTTTCTTCCATTTCCAATTCACCCTCCTTAAGCTACATCAAGCTTAAAATTAAGCAACACCTTGCTTAAAACCCTAACAATCCCCCGTATGAATGGAGAATGGCTATAAAATAAAGGAATGCACAGACGCGTGTGTATTTTACATGCAAGAATTAATTGTATCTGGATAAGCAGATTTTCCTTTGAACTTTCTGTAGTGAACTTATATCGGATATACTCAGTCAATCGGTAGATTTGATTTCTTTGAACCGTTGAGCTTTGTTGTATACCTAGACAGCATAAATCACACAATCAGTCCTTAACCATCTATGGTGTTTAACCAAAGAATAAGATCCTTTGACCAAAGCTATTTTAGGATAAACTCGGGTTACTGATAATCGAAAAGAGAATGAAATAATAAGTAAAGAAACAATAGATTGATAACAATATGCGAGAAGTAAAATAGTTTGTATTCGAGAATTCAATTGTCTTGTTTGTTACATTTTCTTCTCTTTTATAGGGAGATTCTCCTAGTACAACGTTTGGATTCCAGTAATGATGGCTCATTAATGACTAATTATTACATTAATGAGGCGTTACAATGGTGAATCGTAACTGTTATTTTNATTACTCTGGCTGCTCGGAGTAAGAGAGTTTTAGTAATCCCTGATGATAATAAAGACAGAGGTTGGTGCCTGAGGTACGTTGATGTTCCTAATGCTGTTCTAGTGGGTGAAAATAATCTTCCCTTCCCTGAGAAGTGGAACCGTGCACGTAAGTACTTTGGTTCGCACCTGTCTTCTTTACATAAAGTTGTATTATGTTTTTAACACCGTATCTGTTTTCCTCTTGTTTTCAGAAACTATGAATATTGTCGAGAATGTCTCCGATATTCGTAGTTGGGTAGAAAGAATGTTAACTGATGCTCCTGCCAAGGAAAGATCCTGAAAGTACTTTTCCACAAATTATAAATGGATTGTCAAGACTCATGGTAAGTAGAGTTTTTCTCTTTTCTTTCCTTACCTGAATTTTGTTTAATTCTTTCTCTTTTTTGATAGGGTTTTCTGCCCGTGGGGCATCTTCATCGCTTCCGAAGATGTCGTTATCTCATGCCCAGAATGTCTTAGCTAGTGCTTCAAAAAGAAAGGTTCAAAGTTCTCGCTTTGGAGGAGAAGATGAGGATGAAGAAGAGGGTGCTTTAGTGCACCGGGCGAGAAGAAGGCGGGTAGTTTCTGATGATGAGTCTACTCCCGCGCCTCTTTCTTCTGTGTTGGCAATAAGGCCTTCTTCTTCTCGTGATCAATCCCAGTCCCCAACTCGAGATCCTGCCAAGCGTCTATTTCATGAAGGTTTTGAAATAGACCCTGATGATGTTCCCCTGGCTACCATCTATCCAGGTTTTGCTGCCGTTCCTGCTCCTCACTCTATGGATGTTGTTCCTCCTCCCATACATGTTATTTCTTCAGTTTCTTTTCCATCCGTCTCTATCGAAGTGCCCGCGGCTTCTTTAGATTCCGATCCCTTTCTCTTTTCCATTGTCCCTTCCGTCCTTGCTTCTGTGCCTTCTGTTATAGAAGAAGGGTCTTCCAGTAGGGAGATGAGAAGAGTTACAATTGAGGTTCCAGCCGGTTGAAGCCTCTTCAAGAAGACTGGTGAGCCAGAGGTATGGCTTAAGCCTTTAATTGGCTCTGAGGAGAGGGCCAAGCTTGATAGCCATGCAACTCTTACTTGGGACAATGAGGTGGTGAACAATTCCTTAAAGGTATGTACTTTGGAAGAACTTTTGCACACATGTTGTTCTTTAATTAATAGTTTAACACAATTGATTGTTTTATTGTTTTTGCAGACGCACCTTATTGGTTTGTAGCTTATGAAGAGAGTTTCCAATTATGAAAATGAGTTGAAGGTGTTCTGTGGGCTCGATGATATTAAAGCACAGTACGATAGTCTTCGAATAGAGATGAGAGCTCTAGAGGATAAGAGAGATACCTTGAGGGAGCAATTGAAGGTTGTTAAGGCAGAGCTGGCAGTGGAGAAAGCTTCTTTCAGCCAGGTCAATAAGGATAAAGATGTTCTTGAATCTTCATTTGCTTAACAACTGTCAAAAGCTACGGAGGAAATCCAGCACCTGAAGCACATGTTGGGGGAGAAAGAGGAATATCCTGGTGAACTTGTGCGTAATCTCTCCCAGGTTCAAGAGGATCTCCGTGAAGCTCAAATGAAGGTTCAGACTTTGGAGGAATCAATTGCATCTCTAAAGTTTGCCTTGGAAGCAACTGAGACTGAGAATGATAATTTGAAGGGCGAGATTCAGGCTTGGTCAAGGGACTATGGTGACCTTGAAGAATGAACGGCTGTTGACGTGAGTAGAGCATATATGAGTGCTCGCCATGATACATTGTTGGGAATGAGTCGAGAAGGCTTTGACCTTGATGCTGAGATTGCAAAGTCTAGAGAAGCTATGGAGAAGACTCAGCAAGGTTTTGATCTCTCTCCAGCTGATGAAGCCCAGGAAGAAGCGGACGATTCTTCAGAAGAAGCTGGTTCTCCTCCTCCTCCTAGAGAATGAATACTTTTAGTCACCCTTGTTTTTTATCTTTTTATTGGATTGGTGTAATTACTCGCAGCTCCATCGGGGGTAAATTTGAAACTTCTAAAGTCCCCAATTAACAATTTAGGGGCAAAAAATGTATATATCTATACGGCTAAGTACTAGTTTAGTACTTAGTTTTTAACTTAGCCGCTTTTATATCAATATTTTTGAGACTTTTTGTTATGAGTTTGAGCCTTACTCTTTACTCAAGTCTATTGCTTTGTGTTGCTTTTGTGAGGTTTCTGTTCGTACCTCTAAGCTTTCTTTGCATAAAGATGCATGCTTTACTTTGAACCCTTTTATGATGGGTGTAGTATAATCTTTTTAGCCTCTGTTTATAAGAGGCTTTATTTATGAATTAGGGCCCTTTTAATATTTTAATGAAGAAGACGTCTCAACTTCATTGAAAATGCAATAGAGTGATAGGAATTTTTCACATGTTTAAGAATGTTTTTGTGAGAGATTTTTGCTTGAACTTTCACAACATTTTACATGTGTTATGTTTGTCATCTAAAACTCATGTTGCAACTGTTTTGTTTTAACAGATTTGATAATCACTTGTATTTCGTAACTGCGTTTAGTAGATAACACTATAACAGTTTTTTCGAGTTAATACAAGGAAGTAACTGTTTTTCATTAGTAACAGTTTTTGTA
>ML278742.1:680-16369 GCA_005239495.1 Nicotiana undulata
AGGGAAATCCATCCCTCAATAACTGTGCGCTCACTGGGGGTGTGAAGACTCCGGATGGGTCGCCAAGGAAATGGCCCAAGCGCTATATATATATCAAGCCCACGAAGGGTATATCATCTCAACATTTGGCTCAAGGCCCATACTCAGTCAGAATTTCCAGTTTCCTCACAACACTCTCATTATGTAAGCAGCCCAAACAATGGCAATGCATGATGAATAAACGATTTCTGAGACTGGAATACGAATACATGTATAATAACAGGACTGAGTATGCACAAGTAAAGTTCGCAATAGAAACAACAGTAACGGACCCTTTCCGGTCTCCACATATAGACATGAAGTCTTATCATTTATACTTGTTATGTTTCTTTTAGTTTCTACGCATTAATAGCCTTCACAGTACCGATATCATGGTGGAACAACAGTTAAACCGTGCCTGGGGATAAGCCGGGCCACAACAAATCAACCAACACTCATATGCCCGTCACTTGGCGAGTGTATCATAGTAACTATCATCAATTAGCATGTACATTGGGGTTTTGAACCCCTCAGTTCCAAGGTTGAAGCCGTTACTTACCTCGAAACCGGCTCAACTCTACTCCGCCGGGCCCTTTCCTCGAGAATCGGCCTCCAAATGCTCCAAATCTATCAATAATCAATTACATAGTGTCACAATGTGCTAAGGAACAATCCCCAAATCAAAATTTAGCAAAAATACCAAAAATCCCGAATTCGGTCAAAACCCGGCCCTCGGGCCCACGTCTCGAAAGTCAGAAATTTTCACAACACTAGGTTCCTTGTCTTTTCCCGAGTCTAACCATACCAAGAACACGAAAATCGGACCTCAAATGGTCCTCCAATTCCCCCATTCTTCTTCTCTTAAACCCAAGCCCTAACCACCATTTTTCTACTGTTTTTACCAAAGATTTCAACCTAAAATCGTTCTTAATGCACAATATAACGAGTTTTGAGTCCAAGAAACTTACCTCCTTGAAGAAACAATGAAATCCCTCTTCAAACCCCTTCAAAACCTCCAACCTCTGTGCAAAAATGGTGAAAGAAGACTAATTTCGCGAAAGGTGCCTTTTTATAGGTTCTGCCCAAGCATATCCGCAACAGCGGTGCTTTTCTCGCACGTGCGACTCCACAGGTGCGACCTTTCAACCGCACCTGCAAAAACCACTCAAGTTGCCCAGCTCCCGCACCCGCGATACATTTCCCGCGCATGCGACATCGCAGGTGTGGATCTCCATCCGCCCTTGCGACCTCTTTTGCACCTGCGGCCTCTTTATCGCAACAGCGGGCCCGCAGGGGCGACATATTGACCGCACCGACGGTTCTTCACTTAAAACCCAGAGCCCGCGCCAGCGACCCCATCTCCCGCACCTGCGACCTCGCAGGTGCGATTTTCCTTCCGCCTCAGCGATCAAACCTCGCACCTGCGCCATCCTTTTCGCGCCTGCAATATCCGCACCTGCGGCCCAAGCATCGCAGGTGCGATCGCACCAGCAACAGCAGTTTCAGTTGCATTTCAAGTTCCCAATTCTCCGTTTAACGCCCGAAATCAAACCCGAGCCCCTCAGGACCCCAACCAAACATACCAACATATCAAACATGGTTATTCAAACTTTGTCGAGCCATTAAAACACCAAAAACAACATCAAAACCATAAGTTCTCATCCAATTCAAGCCTATGATTTCCAAAAANCTTTTGCGAGCAAGTCAAAAATGACATAACAAGGCTACAACAACTCTCGGAATCCCATTCCGACCCTCGGATCAAAATCTCGCCTATCAACCGGAATTCGCCAAAATACTAACTTCGCCAATTCAAGCCTAAATCTACACCGGGCACCCTAAAAATATTCTGAACACACTCCTAAGTCCCAATTCACCTAACGAAGCTATCCGAACCATAAAACCCGCATTCCGAGGTCGTTTACCAATAAGTCAACTCCGGATTGACTTTTCCAACTCTAAAGCTTTTGTTAGAGACTAAGTGTCTCAATCCACTCTATTTTCACTCCGAACCCGAACCAACCAACCCCAACATTTCATGAACAGTCTAACCGAGCTACTACAAGATAGAAATAAGGGAATAAATGCGTATACTGCGTAACGACGGACTGGGTTGTTACACAAATATTGTAACCCAACTAGGTTGGGGTCGAATCCCACAGAGAACAATATGTAGGCGATTAGGAATGTAAGAGAATTATCACTTATCGCGCGATGCCAAACACTTAGATTTTTTGTTGTAAAAATATTATAACTAAATAAAAAAATATAAACTAACCTAGAAAGCAAATAAAATGATCAATAGCTACAAGAAGAGATGCATCAGGAATTACACTCAAGTAACGATCCAATGTATTTCACGATTTTACAAATATGAGCGAATTTATGTTAATTAGCCACGGATAATAATTCTTAATTAGGTTTTTCCAAAAACTAACAAGACTTCCTAATTGAATTATTTCTAACCCAACTAAGAGATTAAGCACACCCGGATATGGCTACAAGTAGTTCAATCCTATTCCTAGGTAGAATCTATAAAATGAGGGTTAAAACCTCAAGTTCTTGTTAATTAATCTTTTCCAACTCCAAATTATCTTTGCCAAAATTAATTCGGAGTTGATGGGCGTGTTCTAGGGTTAGCTAATCCCTTTGGAAAACATAAAGAACAAGAGTAATTAAAGGAACAATAACTCACTTCATAAATAACTAAAAATCATTCAATACATAAGCACAACAAGGTATTTAATCCAGACTTTAAACATGAATATTTCCATAAACAATAATTAGTGTTGGAAATAAATACTACACACTTAAATATTTAATACAAAGCAAGAAAATGAAGAAATAAACATAAATTGGTAATAAATCCTTAACCACAAGCTTGAAATCTTCAAAACCCAAGTGTGTGTGCAAACCCTAGCTTCCACAAGTGTTCTCTCTTGTCTTCAAGACTCAAGATATGTTAAAACAATGTCAAAGATATTGAAAATATATGCTAGGTTGAGTATATGTGGGTTTGGGATTGAGAAAATGTGATTTTACAAGTCTGTCCAGGTCTGATGCCCGTTGACCGCACCTGCGGACAAATCCTCGTAGGTGCGGCTCCGCAAATGCAGATTCCACATCGCAGGTTCTATTCCGAGTGACATTGTCCTTTTCCGAAGATGTGGACCATACTACCGCACCTGCGGTTCCGCAGGTGCGGATACCACATCCGAGGTGCGGCCTCAATATAATTGAGCCAGTTGCACAGGTGCGGAACACTACCTCGCAGGTGCGATGTCGCACCCGCGACAAAAATTCCGCAGGTGCGGAATCACTGAAAGGCTTTTATGCCTTTTCCACTAATTTGTGGCCAACTCCACTTCAATTCAACGCCAATCACTTCATGGCATCATTTCCCTGAAAGTCTAAGCAACCTCACGTTATCATTAAATGATGCCAAATCTAACGAAAAGAGGCTAAAATGAGTGGTAAAATCACCACTCATCAACACCCCCAACTTAAAGCTTTTGCTTGTACTCAAGCAAATCAAAACTAACAATTCAATGAGGTTCTACCATCTAAAGCCCAATTCGTATTGCTATCATTTACAAATCACATTCTCCAACTAAGTATTATACTTATGGTTTTGGTTGGTACTAATAATTAGGCTCAAGTATGCATCTTACACGAATAACTCCCTCATTTAAAAATAATTTCAAGAAGTGCTAGGGAGTTTCAAAATAATTAATTGACAAGAATAAGCCTCAAGAAGTGACTCAAAAACACTAGTCCACTACATATGCTCAACTCACTAATTTCCGGATATATCAATTTCACCAATCCATCCTAATTCATGTGCCCTCTCAAGAAAGAAATTCCCAAAATCACCATATTTACAAGAACAACACAAGGGACAAATTAACAAAAATATTCACTCTCACAAAGAATTTCAAGTGTTACAACATATCCTGCCATTAGCTTGCCCTTATTTTAATTCATCGCCTATTCAAGAACATTCGGTTGGAGATCCCATAAGGACTTTTTAATCTTGTAATGTAGGTTTAGGGAAGGGTCGGATAAACATTTAGGATACAAGTGACTACACCCTCCTTGAACACTACTCACATTTTCTTTCTTGTTGCACTTTGTTTCTTTTTAAACCTCATTGCCCTCATTGGCACCTAGTTACCAACGTAGAACCACCTTAAATACCTCACTAATTCTCTTCAAGGCTCCCATATTTATATACATACATATATCTCTTTTTTTTTATACTTTTCTTTTGGAGCTTGAATAATTTCATGTGAATACTTCGAGGTATATGTTCCTAAACTCAATGTACAACTTTATCAATTTCCAATTTGACACCACACCCCTAACTTAGGCTTTTATCCTCATTCTCACTGTTCAAGGAGGGACGAGTTCAAAGATGGAATTATTTTGCAAAAGGGGAAAGGTTTGTAATGAGGTGGCCAAAGAAAAGGTTAAAGGCTCAAATGGGGTAACTAGTGGTAATATCTATACAATGGTGGATCAAAAGGCTAAAGGGGTTTTCAAATCACGCAAAGAATGCCTAAGGTCATTTCTCCAACCAAACATAATTATCATTAGCATAGAAAGACCAACCGGGCAAGTTCTAGATGATAGAAGTACGCACAAGATTTATTTATATAAACACTAACACATATGACACATGAATTAATCAAGACATGTCAATTTTATTTTCTAATAGGAGTCTAAAGAAATATTTTTCAAACTAGTGGGCAAAGAATCACTAAAAGAGCCAAAAACTTATCACAAAAATTCTTCACCATGCAACTTACTTGTTTTAATTCAAAACCGAAATTCGGAGGGGTATTCTTAATTCACATACAAGAGAATAATTTCGTTAGTACAAAATAATCCAAAAGCCTCCTCCTAGAAAAACAAGACTAATTCCCTTAAGAAAGTTGTCCCGCCATCTATCATAGGAAAAAGTCACCCGGTTCACTTCAAAAATGTTCCTTGGGAAAGAACTGTAGCATGAAGAAAACCCAAGGAAGTACTACTGAGGAAATAAATAAAAAAATGAAAGAACAATACTACTAATAAAGGAAACTACTGCTAATAACACCAAGCTACTAAAGAAAATAAATAACGAAAGAAAAATAACAATAGACTAATCACACCAAGCTCAGCCAGAGCACATGATATCACAAAATAAGCCCGGTAAGGGCACATAATATCCATAAACAACAAAGAATCCCGACAAGGTCACATAAACAAAGTCATAGTATAGATACAATTATCCTAAATCCACCCCCAACTAAAAGCATTGTAGTGTCCCCACTGCACAATATCAAAAGTAAAGAACATAGTTTGAGGGTCTCCCTGAGGTCTGGATCAGACTAGCAGATTGCAAGAGAAAATGTGAATTAGTGTTTTTGAGAACTATCTCCATCAGCATCCGCATCGGCATCATCACCATCTGTCATGAACGAGTAGTCCTCACTGTCCTCATCATCCGCAACCGGTATATGCTTGCTCGGCTTCCCCCACTTGAATATTGCCCTTATTCCTCTCCACACTTTGACCAAAAGTTTTCCTTTCTTTTTGTTTTTCGCTTTTTCCTTATCAAAGGATGACTTAAGGTCAACATGCGCCTTGGCCAAATTGGTATAGGTAGTATCCATCTGAGCAACAGATGCTGCCATCCTAGTGTACGTATCGAAGTAAGTCTGCATCTCAGCTCTGGAGCAATAGTTAGGCGGAGGCTGGGAGTGGGAGGGCCCACTAGGGAGCTTGGACACTAGGTCCCGAAGGGCTGCAAACTAGGAGTTCATCTCCCCAAAAGGTCCCTCAGCTGGAGCGGTGTGTGAAGAAGACTGCTCACCTACAATAGTCCCCATTTACCTCTTCTTTCTTTTCAGCACACTACCTGCACATGTCATTTTCAGTGGGTGGAATGGCTTGTCAGCCGGTATCCAGTGATCTCCCTCCCATTCATCAACCTGTGCACGCTGGCATAGCTCCGTAGTCAATGATGGGAACATCAAATACGTGCCATTTAGAAGCACGTATTCCTTTAGATCCCACACAATGTAGTGTCCGACATTCACAGGGTTGTCATCCAGGATACATGCAATCATCAAAGCCCTTGAATATGGGACATAAAACACATTTCTTGAGGGGGATACTCTGCTCGCGATGATATATAGCCACATCTTTTCTTCAGCAGTAAAATCACCATACTTGATGCCCCTCTTCTTGGTAGCCCAACTCACCCTATCACCCGGAGGACACAACTTTGCAACTAGCCAATCACCATTTTCATATGTGTCTTATTCTTGCACAGGCTCGAGCGGATGATTTGGGATCCCATAGAAATCATTTATCTCTTCAGCACCAAATTTCACGGTCTTTCCCCGTATGGTGATTTCATGGTTCAGGAAGTGTGTCCGCCTCAGGTTGGCATAAAATTCTCTCACCCATTCTTCATTTGCTTTACATGGAGTGGGAGCGAAGCAGGTCCAGCCGCTTACAACTAGCCGGCCATAGAATTCAGGAAGGAGCTCCGCCAATTTGTCTGTGGCAATCCCTTTCTTGAGTATGAGTTTTTTTGTGAGGAGACCATCCTAATACCAGCTCTGGCATGCAGCAGATAAGAATCAGGAAGTATCAAAGTTCTCCTCAACATTTTCCTCAACTTCATGACTCAACAGGGGATTGTCTGTCATGTTTGGATCCATTTAAAGCTCAAAGTACCTTCAAAAAATTAAAACGAAGTTAGTTAGGCAGTAGAACCTTGTTAAGAAAATTAAAACACTGTAATTAGGCCAAAGAACCAAGTTGAATGGGCCCGGGAAAGGTCTGTTGCAAGTTCACTGGAAATTGGCAATCTGCCCAGTTTCTCACCTGCAGAACTTAAGTTGCAGGTGCGGTTTTGCATCTGCGGAGAATAGAGCGCACCTGCAGAAAATGCTCAGTGGACCAGGAGTTGCACCTACGAAGAAGGACTCGCAGGTGCGAAGCCGCACCTGCAAAAACTTGTTCGCGCCTGCGATGTTCGTCCTTAAGCTCAACTGCCCAAATTTTTTCTTTTATTTGCAATTGGGGCATGGTTTTTAGCCACTAATTCGTACTCAAGACTTCTATATTAGTGTATCAAATTGAGTTCTAACTCCATTAATACTGAATTTTAGATACTTAACACACAATTTTCGTTTGCACGATTTATCGAACACCTTGCGGGCAGTTTAGAGGCGCTTCTTCTTCACATGAATTGGGTACTCAGAATTTCCCACAGATTTTGTTTTGTTGAAGCCAACACTCATTAATATACTCTCAACCAAATCCTCACCCTAATATTACCCTAATTCAGAGGGGGTCTTGGGGAGAAAGAAAAACAAACAAAGAAATGTCCATTAAAGGCCTGAGAGCAGACAAGAACATAAACATAATAGGGAAAGAATAACAGGAGAAGAAGTTGATGAAAATCAAGAGACATACCTATGTATTCTTGTGCAAAATCGAGCCTCAACGTGAGAGATGAGAGGAAAAAATTATTTTTCTTTGAGGTTTAGGCTAACACGGACTGACCTGATGAAATGAGATTTGGATTTTACTTGCACGAATTTTTGCACCTGCGGAGAGAGTATCGCGCCTGCTTAGGCGCACATGCAAAGAAACCATTGCACCTGCGGAAGGTCGGCGCCTGCGTTCCATTTTCTGTTGTTGCGAGGCCGTACCTGCGGCTAACCTGATCGCAGGTGCAGAAATGCATGGGATCAACAAACAATTTCTGGGCAGCACTATTTTGGTGCATTCCCGCTCTCAAAAATTTGCAACTTAGCTCCAAAAAATTTGAAACTTGGCAGATTAGTGCAAAACAATATAAGAAGCTATTCTAAAAAAAAGAAAATTTTAAAAATGACCAAAGTATTTGAAAACGATAGGTTGCCTCCCACCAAGCGCCGCATTTAACGTCGTGGAACGACGCAAGTCAACTTTATCACTTTTGTCGTCACTTAGACGATATGAATTGGGCACCTAGCTTGGAATCAATCTTGTGACCATGAGCGATGGGGAGTGGTAGGTAGATGACCAAGGCAAGCCTTAAATTCTTCATTTTGCACTTCTTGGTTGTCATGTCAGGAATGTCATTTTGCCTTGTTGTTCCCTCAAATTGCAAATGTATGGTATGAGTTTTTTCTCCTCGCACTCCTTCATTGATTCGTGTAGTTCAACTTCCATATCATCACACAATTCCAATAGTAAAAAATGCTTGGAATGTGACTTCAAACCTCCAAGTTGCAATTTTTCTCGGACTTTGACATCCTTTTTTCCCCCGGACTAGAGTCAATTTCAACAACATTTTCAATCACCCTGGTTGACTCTAATCCCATATTTTCTTCGGCATCACTAATACTCATGGAGTCGGTTGGCGGATGTTCAAGTCTTGATTCCTCAAAGTAAAGCTCACTTTCTTCCTCAGAATTGGACTCTTCTTGGCTTCCTTCCACACTTTCAAATTGAGATGCATAATGAACCTTCATCAATGCGTTCATTTGATCCTCCTAAGTGTGGATGTGCTCATCATGTTGAGTCACTTCATGTTTCAAGTCCTCGAGTGCAAAGTTGTGCTTTTCCTCGTTTTCAAGAATGGCCTCCAACATGAGCATCATCCTCTCATTTTGAGCATTTGAGAGTTCTTCTTGTTTTTGATCAAGTGCCAATGAAGGATTTTCAATTTCAACCTCCAAGGAAGGTTCTTGGTTATCACTCTCTTCCGAGGCTCTTTGAACCCTTAAGGCATCAACCATTTCATCCATTTGTGAGTGCAACCTTTCAAGTGCCAATTCATTTTGGAGGCTATTCTCCAAAAGCTCCTCCAAGGCATTTTTCTCTTTGTTTCCTTATTCAAGTAAGCACTCCAACATGAGCTTGAACTCTCCACTCCGGCCATGCTCGATTTCTTCCACTTCCTCATCCCTAAAATTTTATCACAAAAAGTAGAATCATCATAGCGGGGGTTTGGGGAAGGGACGGACAAATAAACACAATTATACCCATGAACATTTTGGAAACCACATCTATCACAAATACTCCACTCATGAGTTTGAGATTATGCGTACAATCCATCCCCGGGAGAGTTTAAACAATGTTGACATGAGTGTGGTCCTCCACAATAAGGACAAGGGTCATCAAAGTATGAACAACTACCATCCGACCAATCTTCATTATATGATGCCACTTTTTTAATGTTAAAAATTAAGAAACTAAACAAGAAACAAACAAAAATAATAATTATACAAATATTCACAATTTTGGACCAAAGCACTTATGCTTATTTCTCAAACAACCTAAATTACGCCAAATTGTTCCCCGACAACGGCGCCAAAATTTGATACGCTCAAATTACACCTTAAAATAGTGTAAGAGATCGATGTCAAATATAGTAACCCAACTAGGTTGGGGCCGAATCCCACAGAGAACAATATGTAGGCGATTAGGAATGTAAGAGAATTATCACTTATCGCGATGCCAAACACTTAAATTTTTGGTTGTAAAAATATTATAACTAAATGCAAAATATAAACTAACCTAGAAATAAAATAAAATGATCAATGGCTACAAGAAGAGATGCATCGGTAATTACACTCAAGTAACGATCCAATATATTTCACGATTTTACAAATACGAGCGAGTTTATGTTAATTAGCCACGGACAATAATTCTTAATTAGCTTTTTCAAAGACTAAAAAGACTTCCTAATTGAATTATTCCTAACCCAATTAAGAGATTAAGCACACCCGGATATGGCTACAAGTTGTTCAATCCTATTCCTAGGTAGAATCTATAAAATGAGGGTTAAAACCTCAAGTTCTTGTTTAATCTTTCCCAACCCCAAATTATCTTTTCCAAAATTAATTCGGAGTTAATGGTCGAGTCCTAGGGTTAGCTAATCCCTTTGGACACATTAAAGAATAAGAATAATTAAAGGAACACTAACTCACTTCATAAATAACTAAAAATCATTCAATACATAAGCATAACAAGGTATTTAATCCAAACTTTAAACTTTAATATTTCCATAAACAAGAATTAGTGTTGGAAATAAATACTACACACTTAAATATTCAATACAAAGCAAGAAAATGAAGAAATAAACATAATTGGGTAAGAAATCATTAACCACAAGTTTGAAATCTTCAAAACCCAAGTGTGTGCAAACCCTAGCTTCCAAAAATGTTCTCTCTTGTCTTCAAGACTCAAGATATGTTAAAACAATGTCGAAGATACTGAAAATATCTGCTAGGTCGAGTATATGTGGGTTTGGGATTGAGAAAATGTGATTTTACAAGTGTGTCCAGGTCTGATGCCCGTTGACCGCACCTGCGAACAAATCCTCGCAGGTGCAGCTTCGCAGATGTGGATTCCACATCGCATGTCGATTTCGAGTGACATTGTCCTTTTCGCAGATGCGGACTATACTACCGCACATGCGGTTCTGCATGTGCGGCCTCAGTACAATTGAGACAGTTGCGCAGGTGCGGAACACTACCTCGCAGGTGCGATGTCGCACCCATAACAAAAATTCCGCAGGTGCGGAATCACTGAAGGCTTTTATGCTTTTTCCACCAATTTGTGGCCAACTCCACTTCAATTCAATGCCAATCACTTCGTGGCATCATTTCCCTTAAAATACGAACAATACACACTATAAACAACCTCATGTTATCATTATATGATGCCAAATCTAACGAAAAGAGGCTAAAATGAATGGTAAAATCAACACTCATCAACACCATTCACCCTCTTCTAATGTATAAGTGGTGCATAATTCTAACAATTTAATTTACTCTGACTCCTGTCGAGGAATTGATCTTCTATGATTAATATTTTTTGAATAAAAATAATCTTTCAAAGATTTCCTATGTTTTATTTATCGATTTAATATTAAAATGATCATATAATCTGAAAAATATTTGTAATCAACCACAAAATAGATCTCCCTAATTGTCTTTGTAACGACCTGATCGGCCGTTCCGAGAGTTATAGCCTCACTTTCCCCCAGTTCTGCTTCTTTTGTGATTTTTAGCTAGATTTGATATATCGGGTTAGTTGGTTCGGGTTAGGAGTGGTTTCAGAGTGTTATGAGACATTTAGTCTCTTATTTAGAAGCATATGTTGGAAAAGACAACCGGATGTTGACTTATGTATAAACGGTCTCGAATTCGAATTCTAAAGGTTGCCTTAGCTCTGTTAGGTGATTATGGACTTAGGAGCACGACGAGAATGTGATTTGGAGGTCCGTAGTAGAATAAGGCTTGAATTGGCGAAAGTTGGAAATTTGGTAATTTTTTATCGGAGTGAAAATTTTGGTATCGGGGTTGGAATTGATTTCTGGAAGTTGGAATAGGTTTGTAGTGTCATTTGTGAAGTGTGCGCAAAATATGAGGTCATTCGTATCTGTTTTACTAGGTTTCAACGTCGTTTGCGGAATTTGGAAGTTTAGTAGTTCTTAGGCTTGAATCTGAGGGTAATTTGGTGTTTTGATGTTGTTTTGAATGATTCGAAGGTTCGAATAAGTTCATATGGGTTTATATGATTAGTTGGAATGTTTGGTTGAGGCCCCGAGGGCCTCGTGTGAGTTTCAGGTGGTTACCGAATCAATTATTGGTGTTGGGAGATAACTGATCTGCTGGTTTCTATGGTTGCTAGTGTTTTTCACACTTGTGGATGGGGAGACACAGGTGCTCTTGGGTAGCTTCAAATGCGGAAATAGAAGACCTGGACCGCAGGTGGTCACATCTACGAGCCCGCAGGTGCGAGAATGGGCCGCATATGCGGAAGATAGGAGATGGGCCAATTCTGCATGCGCAGGTGCGGAACCTGGGGCGCATATGCGTAATTTAGGACCTAAGT
The DNA here is from genome assembly GCA_005239495.1 of Nicotiana undulata. NCBI lineage: Eukaryota > Viridiplantae > Streptophyta > Magnoliopsida > Solanales > Solanaceae > Nicotiana > Nicotiana undulata. The sequence goes on from ML278742.1 coordinate 12,591, forward strand.
GATATTATGCAAGTGTGAAGGAATTGCGCAAATGCGGCACCGCAGGTGCGCATTTTAAGCCGCAGGTGCGAAAAGCCTCGGCAGAACCTATAAATAGAATACTTCGCGAATTTTTGTTCATTTCCATCATTTTCAGTCGGACTTTGGAGCATTTTGGGTGATTCTGAAGGGGATTCAACGAATTTTCAGTGAGGTAAGTTGCTTGAGCTATAATACTCCTATCTATGGTCTTTTTCCGTTGTTTTATCATCTAATTAGTGGAATTTAGGAGTGAAAATGAGGGGTTAGGGCTTGAGATTTTTGAGAGTGTAAATGGAGGATTTGAGGGACCAAATGATGTCGGATTTTGATAAATTTTGTATAGTTAGACTCGTGAGTGAATGAGCTTTCAAGTTTTGTAACTATTGTCGGATTTCGAGACGTGGGTCCGGGGTCGGGTTTGAATCAATTTCGGGGTTTTAGTCTAATTTGGTAGATTTTCTTGTGGAATTGCTTCCTTTAGCATGTATTAATGGTATTGTACTGGTTGTGACTAGATTCAAAGCATTTGGAGGTCGAATCGAAAGACAAGAGCATTGCGGAGTAGGGATTTGTTCAGATTGAGGTAAGTAACGGTCTTAAATCCTGTCTTGAGGGTATGAAACCCCGAGAAATTCATATGATGTTGATATTTAGAGGTTACGCACATGCTAGGTGACGGGCGTCTGAGCGTGCACCATGTGGGATTGAGACTTGGTCCGTCTCGGTAGACTGTAAAGTCAAATAGCCATTGTTATTACATGTTCATTCTTGTTTCGAGTTATTGATTGTCTTACATGTTAGAAACCATGCTTAGGATATATAAAAACACTGTTGGGACCCGCAGTGGTCGTGAACTTGTTGTATCGACTGCTAAATTGTTGTCTTATACTTAGTCTCTGTTTGCATATGCATTTTATCTCAGCTCTCTCTTATAATTTGATTAATACTTGTTATATTCTCTGTTTGGGCTGTTATTGTGAAACTTGTGAGGCTGGAGAGGCTAGTGACTGATATAGGGCCTGAGTGCCGGGTTGAGAGCTATGTGAGATATGTTGGATCGGACTACGCGCCGCAGTAATGTTATATCGGATTTCACGCCGCAATAGGCCTTCAAGACATGTTATCGGATCGGGTTGCACGCCGCAGCAGTACTTGGACGGGCTGCAGGCCGCAGCAATATATGGATCGGGCTGCATGCCGCAACAATATTGGGTCGGGCTGCACGCCGCAGCAGTATAGCGCTTGGGTTGTAGGAGCCCCTCCGGAGTCTGAACACCCCTAGTGAGCGCAGGTACCTTGATTGTGAGTATTGAGGCTGAGAGCCGAGCGATTGAGCTGTCGAGATAGATGAGTGACAGTTGCACATATGAGGTTGTGTATTGCTTTTATCTATTGATGCACCTTGTTCCTATTCGTTGCCGTTGTGTTGTTTTGAAGGACTTATACTGTTGCGCATGAGCTTGAAACGTTTTGATTTTAAAACACCGGTTTGAAAGCAAGCCTAATTTCCTTTACTGAAATTTCTGAAAAGATTTGTATTATGTGTAGCTCGGCTTTGTTTTCTCAGTTCCTTATTTAATTATGTTACTTACTGAGTTGGAAGTACTCACGTTACTCCCTGCACCTTGTGTGCAAATCCAGGTGGGACCGTTCGCGTAGATCGTTGAGTCCGTGCGCTTTCGATTGTTGGAGACATACGAGGTAGTTGCTGGCGTTCGCAACCCTTGATTCTCCTCTATTATTATCTTTTCTTTCTGCTTTGGGTATTAGTGAAACATTGTACACTCTGATTCTAGTCTGGTTTAGATGCTCATGACTAGTGACACCCCGATGTCGAGCTTTCTTTTCCGTACTTTTATTTTGAGTTGAACTCTTTGAAGGTTTTATTACGAATAGCTTTGAATTATCTTTTAAAATGAAATATCGATATGTTTTGATTATGTGTCGGTTTGCCTAGTACCACAATAAGCGCCATCACGATATGCATAATTTTGGATCGTGACAGTTTAGAGTATGACGTATGTGTATATCACTTTGTAAAAGATGAACTCACTCAATTTTCAATATAGAAGCTAAAGTTTATTAGATTATTTTCTAAATGTAAACTAGAGGTTCAAGAAGCGGGGAAGCCACAAAATGATGAAAATCCAAATGAGACGTTGTTTCTTTCTTTCACAAAAACAAATAAAAGAAAGGGAAATGAAGCAAGATGAGAAATCTCTTTAGCGACGTGTGTCGTTTACGCATACCTACACACTAAAAAACTGTAGTAGTAGTATTTGTTAGTTCATAATATTGATTCTACAAACGCTGAATTAATAATATCGGTATTATTGATTCATGTTTGTCTATAATTTGAATTTTTTTTCTTGTCATCAATTAATTTATAAAAATTTATCGTACATGTACCAGACTTGATCATTAATGATAATGTTAATAGATCCATAAAATAATACAATTGAAATTTCATAAAAATAATGAAAAAAGACCGACAAATCTTTTTTGGGATTGAGTGAGATATCGTACACATGCCACAGAACAAACACGGATGATGGATTCAGATCATTCACATGCCAGATTTGCTCCTTCTTTCCTTTGTTTGTTGACTTGCTAAAATAGTAAATAGGAAAAGTATTCCTTTCTTTATTCTTTGAAATTCATTTGCACTTACAGTGCGGTGACAGACGGACTCAATAAGTGGAATGAAATGCGCTCTCCATTCTTGTTGCTCAAATTAGAGACCTTTTGATTAAAAATGTAAGAATCTGAACCTTCGACCACACCCTTTTAACGGTGGAAAATATTTATTTCCTTCTTTTTTTTTGCCGTGATTATAAAAATATTTCTTATTGAATAAGAAAGGCAAAAAATATTCCTAACAATTTGGGAGATTTTTTTGTTGATATATTTTCACATTCCCGAGGTAGAATCAAGAATACTTCTAGCCCGGGGGACATGGACAATAAAGTTGGCGACATTTTAGTATTTATTACGACAGTATTATGGCAAACTAGGACCGAGTTGATTTGATTTTTATCAAAAGCAAACCAAATCAATTATATCGATTTCGATAGATTCGATTATTTTAATCTTATTTTGTTAAAATTATAGATAAAGTTTTGATAAATAAATATATGTTTAGTGTGAGTATGTGATTTTTACCTACCACACCACCCTATAAAAAGCTCAATAAATTAATTAGTTTTATGAATTTTGGTTGAATTTTAGTGATTAATTGTGAATTGCTTGCATTTGCATATTCATGGTTCATTTTTTTTTAAATTATTAAAACTGAGTTACCATTATCAAAGAGAGTTAGGGAACTCATTATTTATAATTAATTTTAATTAAATAATAGACGAACGATGGTTATTTTGACGTAATGTAGTTTTTAACAACTAATTACTAAAATTAACCATTTTTTATCCAATAAAATCATGAATTTTAATTAGGAATGTAAAATTAATCATTTTTGTCCTTAATTAATCCATGAAGCAAGGTCAAAATTAGTAGTTACATTTTAGTTTAATTAGATATAGTGTTAATTAAATTAAGGATTTTTATTAAGTTTGAAATATTTAAGAAAATTGGGCCTGGGCCAAAACAACCCAGGCCCAAATTTGGTCTCTACACCTACCCAGCCTAAGCCGTAACCCAACGGTTCTAAACTAGTGGTCCTTTAAGTATAAAACGGTTCCATAACACCCCCTACCCCAATCACTCAAAGTCTAACCCCCCCTCCCCACCCCTCCATCCCC
>ML278743.1:0-43953 GCA_005239495.1 Nicotiana undulata
TTTTGCAGACACATCCAAAATGATATTACGAACCTGTTCCAACTGTCGGAATTCCATTCTGACTCCGATAGCCTATTTTCCATTGCCGACCGGAAATCACCAAAAACTAACTTTCGTCGATTCAAGCCTAATTCTACACCGGACATCAAAGAATTATTCTGAACACACTCCTAAGTCCCAAATCACCTAACAAAGCTATCCGATCTGTAAAATCCGCATTTCAAGGTCGTTTACCAATAAGTCAACTCTCAGTTGACTTTCCCATTTTAAGGCTATTTTTAAAGACTAAGTGACTGAATTCTCATTTAACCATTCCGATTTAAAGCTTATCAACTCTAACACATCAATAATAGAATAATCGGTCNTATTTACCGAGCCAATTAACAGAAAGCCGAAATATCCACAATAGAGTTAGGATCATGACGGAAATCCTGACACGTATCAAGAAGAGGCCGATTAATTAGCCAATCATGAGATTTTTTACTGTATTTAGAATTCTATCAAGAGTAGGACTCCCCTACTATATAAAGGAGTTCTGATAATTTGTAAGACACATCACACTTACGCAATATACAACCTTCTTCTAGCTTTCAATATTTTGTTACTCTGTTCTTATATAAGTTGAATCTTCACTTGGTTCAAGGGTGATCGAATTCGAGGGTCAAGGCTATTCGACTCGTTTGGTTTGCATATTTCTCTTACAGTCAATTTCATTGACTGTAAGAGAAATATGCAAACCAAACGAGTCGAATAGTATATATATATATATATATATATATATATATATATATATATATATATATATATATTCTCAATTTGTATCAAGTGATATCACGTATCCTTAAAACCACGTATAAATTCAGTTGTTGCCGTTTTTAGGGTAAACAATAGGGAGTAAAGAATTTTAGTCATTTATCAAATAATAGAACTTCTATATTGTTCTTGTAGGCGTGTTGCATTTTTCTTAATGGGAAGTGGATGGTCACTTGCATTATTTTCAGATGGTTAAGCTAGATCTATGAGTGTTACATTTTTGAGTTTGAAGTTTTTGAAGATGGAACTAACAGAACTTCCATTTATGTGCGGGATTAGGGAGCGATCGAACCAAGTTAGGTCTATTGTGCACAATATTATTTGCATTTTCGCATGAGGTTCCATGATGAGATCTTAGTTGTGTTATTTTAATAAGGAAGTTATGCGAAAACCAAACTTCCATTTCTCAATCAAATTAAATACGAGTAAACATGTGATAATTGAACTTGCACTATGTATTAATTAATTAGTTTATTAGGCGACTCATTTAAACTTAAATTAAGTCAACTGTTGGTGGTTTACGAAGAACACTGCTTCAACCACCAAAATAAAAATATAAAATATAAAACAGAACATGTTCAACTTTAGTAATTTCCTTGGTCATAGTTCATAATATGTGAACTTTTCTACCTGGATAGGGCGGAAGTTACGATATTTAAGCTTCATCGGGTCAAAGTAATTGAAGAGCTAGAATTGTACGGGACATAGTATAAAAATAGTGAAAATCTTGGGTTGGGTAAAGTTTAAAATAACCATTTTCTCGACTTGTAATTGTAAAATAGACATGTTAACAGTCATTGAAAAATAGCCAATGGTTGGCATTCATGATGGTGTCATGGATTCGAATTTAAAATGCGACACTTCATGATAGTTTCTTATTTTTTTCACTTGTTTAAATTTGAAATTCATAACACCGTCATGGTATTTTTTTTTTAAATCTAAAGTACCTATCTAAAAAGTTGCTAGCCTGTAAATTACTTCCCAAATAAACTAAAGCGAATTTGTTCGTTATGGTCTTGAAAGTCAGCCGAAGACAAGGGGGAGAATCTTTAGGGATAGGAACCCTTTTTTACAATTTATACAACCATAATAATGAGGAAGAACCAAACTTTTTCATTAACATTAACAATGTATACAGTTAAAATCGGGCTAATTCGATTTTATTAATTTATCGAAACTAGGGTGAAGGATCGAAGATCGATCCCTTAGTAGATCAGACCGAGGCACGAGGACAAGGTATCGAGTTCGGGATTCGAGGTATCTGTCGAGATCGAGGCTAGTAGCGATCGAGACCAAATGAGACTGACATCGAGCAATATCGGAGATGGCATAACAACAGAAAGGCGAGATATCCATGACTGATCGAAGATCATGGCGGAAATCCCGGAACAGATCAAATCAAGAACGGTTAATTAGCTAATCATGGAATTTCCTTCGGTAATTAGAGTTATACCATATGTAGGATTCCTCTACCTGGATTCACAATATGAGGGCGGTCCTCTCAACCCTTCACCAAATGCTGAAATTCCCGACACCGGATGGAGTAAAAATGGTGTATGGGGAACAACTTCTGCCAAAGAGATGTTCGCAGTCGATGAAGTAATACTGGTATCGTCGCTTTCATCAACAAAGGGATCAGAGTCAACAGAAAAAGAAGGAGGTCAAATAGCAATCACAGGTACCAGCCTCGACCCAATCGGATGAACGAGGGGCAGACGAGGATGACGAACATTGGATCCCCGATCCTTCATAATCCCCGATGACTCTGACGCCACAAAATCAACGGTCGAAGAGCTGGAGCAAGTCATACTGATCGAGTACCTGCCCGAGCGAAAGGTATACCTGGGCACGGGGTTAACCCCCGAGCTCAGGGAAAAACTCATTAAATTCCTTATCGATAATATGGATTGTTTTTCTTGGTCACGCCTTGATATGACAGGGATCCCACCGGAGACTACCCATCGATTGAGCTTGGACCCAAAATTCCGTCCACTAAAGCAAAAGAGACGGCCCCAGTCCAAGGTTAAACATGCATTCATCAAGGACGAGGTAACCAAACTTCTCAAAATAGGGTCCATTCGGGAGGTAAAATATCCTGAATGGCTAGAAAACGTAGTCGTTGTCCCTAAAAAGGGAATAAACTTAGAATGTGCGTAGACTATAAGGATTTAAAGAAATCATGCCCTAATGATTCTTTTCCTTTGCCGAATATCAATCGCATGATCGATGCCACAACCGACCATGAGATCATTAGCTTTCTCGATGCCTATTACGGGTACAATCAGATACAGATGAACCCGGAAGATCAGGAAAAGACTTTGTTCATCACTACGTACGGCACCTATTTTTATAACGTAATGTCGTTCGGACTAAAAAAATATTGGTGCTACTTATCAACGCCTAGTAAATCGAATGTTTGAAGAACAAATAGGAAAATCGATGGAAGTTTATATTGATGACATACTAGTTAATTCCCTGCGCGCAGATGACCATTTGAAACATTTGCAGGAGACCTTCGACATACTAAGAAAGTACAACATAAAACTCAATCCGGAGAAGTGTGCATTCGGGGTCGACTCGGGGAAATTCCTCGGCTTCATGGTATCAAATTGGGGCATCGAAATCAACCCCGATAAAATCAAGGGCATCGAAGATATCACGGTCGTGGATAATGTTAAGTCCGTACAAAGTTTAATAGGGGGCATAGCCGCCCTAGGCCGATTCATTTCGAGGTCCTCAAATAGAAGTCACCGGTTCTTCTCACTGCTCAAAAGGAAGAACAATCTTACATGAACCCCGGAATGCAACAAGCATTGGAGGAACTAAAAGGGTACCTCTCGAGACCGCCATTGCTTCATACTCCAAAAGTGGACGAGCAACTCTACTTATACTTAGCCGTCTCAAAAATCGTGGTAAGTGGGATCCTAGTTCGAGAAGAGAAATGTATGCAATTTCCTGTTTACTATGTTAGTCAAACCCTAGGTGATTCCGAGACCCGATACCCACACTTAGAAAAATTAGCGCTTTCTCTAATAAGCGCCTCTAGGAAATTAAAACCATATTTTTGATGTCACCCAATTTGTATGGTGACTACCTATCCCCTTCACAATATTGTGCATAAGCCAGAACTCTCGGGCCGATTGGCCAAATGGGCCGTCGAGATCAGCAGGTACGATATCGAGTATCAACCTCTAACGGCCATCAAGTCTCAAATCTTGGCAGACTTCGTGGCCGACTTTACGCCAGCCTCGTACCCGAGGTCGAAAAGAAACTATTATTAAAATTGGGTGCATCATCGGGGGTGTGGCCTCTCTTCACAGACGACGCTTCGAACGTGTAGGGGTCCGGGCTAGGAATCGTTTTGAAGACACCCACAAGTAATAAAATTAGACAGTCTATCAAAACTTCCAAGTTAACTAACATTGAGGCCAAGTGTGAGGCCATGATTACAGGTCTCGAGCTAGCTAAGAGTTTGGGAGCAGATGTCATCGAGGCCAAATGTGACTCCCTACTTGTGGTAAACCAAGTCAACAGAACTTTCGAGGTTCGAGAAGACCGAATGCAGAGGTACTTGGACAAACTACAGGTGGCTCTACATCGATTTAAAGAATGGACCTTACAGCATGTACCTCAAGAACAAAATAGCGAGGACGATGCCCTTGCATATTTGGGGTCATCAATCGAAGACGACGAGCTTAGCTCGAGGATTTTCGTACAACTTTCGAGGCCAGTAATCGAAGAAGGACACGCAGAAATAAACTCCATAAGTCTGACCTGGGATTGGAGGAATAAATATATCGAGTACCTAAAGAACGGGAAGCTTCCATCGGATCCTAAGGAATCGAGGACTCTACGTACGATGGTCGCACGGTTCACATTGGCCGAGGATGGAACACTGTATAGAAGTGTCACTCCCTGAACTTGGGGAGGTGTGACTGGCACCCGGTGTCGTACTAGCCCGAGCGAACCACTCTGTAACTCATGATCGTTTGACCAAAACTAGAACATACATAGGTTGAGTTAGCTAGATTCATTCCTTTTGTAACTATCATAGGCCAACATGGCCATAACTCGTAATGCATAACTATAAGTGGGCAACACTGTATCGATAAACTATCGTTCTTAAAACATGAATACATATGGGTCGGCAGGGCCTTTTTTTCATACTGTACAAAATGAACCTTTATCTACTAAGCGTCTAAGATTATTTGATATCAAATGGGACAGGGTACCGGCCTACCCATAAATCTGTAGAAAACTTCTGACACGATGACTCATAGACTCGGATTCACTCTGAATGAGGTGGAGTCTTATCGATCCTTCGCTGAAGCCAATCTCGTCTACTATGAAGGCTCGTCAAACTGATTATCTATACCTGCAGGCATGAATGCAGCATCCCCAACAAAAGTATGTCAGTACGAACAATGTATTGAGTATGTAAGGCATGTAAATCAGTATATAAAGGACATGGAAGAAACATGGAGTAAAGGACTCAACCTGTAAGTCTGTAAATCATGAAATATTTATAATGTCATGCATATGCATATAAATGTCATGTAATGCATAGGTCTGTACGTGCATAACATCATCAACCCTCTGAGGGCATCCCATCATATCATCTCGGCCACTGTGGTCAAATCATCAACATATACCAACTGATCAGGTGGTGGTGCGTATATAACGCTGTAACCTTTTCTCATATCCCATATAAATTTAATATACATATATACGTGTATATAACACCATCTGGTCATGGGTCAATGTACATGTATAAATGCATGAAATGCATAAGAAATACGTTAATAAAATTTTCTCGGAACGCCATAAAAATCAATATGCCTTTCAGATAAACATTATCAAATACGTATTTTTCTGGGACCCATGAACAGAAGATAATAATAATTCACATGGGGAATCAAGAATATAGACACCCCTAGTATTTCTATGAATAGAGTAATTTATGAAAACCGTGTGTTGCTCGTTTCTTCTGTATAATTTGGATCATGCCAAAAAGGAAGAAGGAATGGCCTTAACATACCTTTGTTGTTTACCTAACCACACGATGATGATTCAGCCCGTTAGTACTTTAATCCGAAACTTGCGATTTTGAAAACATCAGCAGGTAATTGTCTTTCAAAATATGGACAACGTAAGTTCCTTTGCCCAATATACCACTACGTTCTCTAATATACAGTTCTTATAATGATATTACAACCTTCTCTATAAAATGCATAATAGTTCCTTAAGTTTTAAAATGAATGGAAGGAGTTGAAATACTGACAGCAGCAACTATTAATTTCAAAGTCTCATTTGATTCATGCCACCTAATTAAAAGTGGCTAAGAGTCACCTATTAAGAAAGTAGCTTGCTGCCACGTCCTTTTTCCCTTGCTTATCTTTAAAGACTTAGTTAATTAGTATTATCTTATTTAACTAATTAATTCTCCATTAACCAATAATTTACATAATTAAAAACTATCTCAAATTACTTAAAATACTACTCATATTTAATACACTTTATATAACTTACTATCATGGTCATATGGTACCAAACAATTAAATACATACACTACTATTTTATTAAAATATCCATGAAAAAATACATATATTTTCTCAATTTTTAATTTTCTATTTTCATATAAAGAGTAAAAATTCTCGTACGCTTAATTCTTATAATGGTAAAAAGATAACACTCATTTCTTGTGAGAAAATAATTTCTATCTTTACAATAAAGAAAATCTCAAAAACTTTCTTATATTATGTGTATAATTTAAAATATATTCGAAAGTAATAATGGTAACTATCCAAAATTATACTTATAAAACTTTTACTCAAATGCTTTACTTAAAAGAAAATACCACACTAACATAATATCTAACGGTATCAAGGTTGTAAACTTACAGGGTCTCATAATAATAATGTCTTAAACCCTATATAACCTCCTAATAGAAATAATCTCTTCGAACTCATGTGGATTTACTACGGCACATCCTAATGCTAAGGTACGGGATGTAACAAGAAGAATGTTCGATGGACCGTTGGCAATATGTTTGGGTCCAGAGGATACCGACTACTTCTTATGGGAAATTCACGAAGGCACTTGCGGAAACAATTCTGGTGCCGAGTCATTGGTTCACAAAGTCATTAGAGCGGGATACTATTGGGTCGATATGGAAAAGGATACAAAGGAGTTTGTTCGAAAGTGCCACAAATGTCAAAGGTATGAGCCGACGATTCACCAACCCGGGGATAAATTCCATTCAGTCTTATCCCCATGGTCGTTCATGAAATGGGGAATGGACATCGTCGGCTCTCTCCCATCGGCCCAAGTAAAGCTCAATTCATTTTGTTTATGACTAACTATTTCTCTAAGTGGTTTGAAGCACATGCCTTCAAGAAAGTCAGAGAAAAAGAAGTCATAGACTTCATCTAGGACCATATTATATGTCGATTCGGGATGCCTGCCGAGATCGTATGTGACAATGGGAAGCAATTCGTCGGCAGCAAAGTGACGAAGTTTCTCGAAGACCATAAAATAAAAAGGATTCTATCAACGCCGTATCATCCTAGTGGAAACTGACATGCGAAATTGACAAACAAGACCATCATTCAAAATCTAAAGGAAAGATTGACCGCGCTAAAGGAAAATGGAGAGAAATATTGCCCGAGGTCCTTTGGGCGTATCGTACAACGTCAAAATCCAGTACGGGGGCAACACCATTCTCTCTAGTCTATGGTGCCGAAGCTCTAATCCAAGTCGAAGTCGGGGAACCTAGCTTCAGGTTTCGGTATGCAACGGAAGAGTCAAATCACGAGGCTATGAATACAAGCCTCGAATTTCTCGATGAAGGACGGGAAGCCGCCCTCGTTCGAATGGCCGCATACAAACAACGGATCAAAAGGTATTACAACCGAAGAGCCAATCTTCGCCACTTCAAAATCGGGGACTTGGTTCTGAGAAAAGTCACCCTCAATACTCAAAACCCAAACGAAGGAAAGATTGGCCCAAACTGGGCGGGACCGTATCAGGTTCTCGATGTCGTCGGAAAAGGATCCTACAAACTTGGCACGATGAACTGCGAGCAATTACCAAACAATTGGAACATATCACTCCTCAAAAGATATTACTGCTAAGGTACGACCTTCTCTATTTTCATTTATATTTTATATTAATCGATTGGAGGTGTTCAATAGAACACATCGAAGGATTCATCAACACAAAGTCTTTAGGTCTGAAAGCACGTGTTGCACTCTTTTTCCCTTAGACCGGTTTTTGTCCCAAATGGGTTTTTCGGCGAGGTTTTTAACGAGGCAACCATTGTTCGTGCTAACTTAGAGAAATTCAACAGTATCCGAGGCTTCTTTATAATCAACCTCGAATACTAGGGGGCATCACCCTCGAATGTCAACTTTGTTACAAGGAAAGTACTTCGTGTCAACAGGGTCTCGATAGGTAAATTTTGTATGTAAGGGCCAAACGGTAGAATGAACCGTGCCCATGTAGATTACTCGATCCCTAATGGAAAACATGTATGCATGTATAATCTATTGAGAGAAGTATTTTTCCCTGCCAAATATTTCTTGCCTTAGAAAAAATTTCTACTTTACTTTTGATCTATTATGGAAACAGGCTTAAGGGCCGATCACAACTGAAGTTCAAACAACTAACCCCACTCTCGGGACTGCCATCCAAAAAATCGACATAATCGAATCACTAAAGCCTCGAGACCGTAAGACCTTAAAGAGGAAACCCTCGATTTTATAGGCCACGGCCACCCCACTCGGGGACTAACACTTCGAACAAGTTCGAAGTGTAATAGGGAAACAAGCCCAAGAGGCAAATCCCAAGGTAAGGGCTACGACCAAATTAACACGCTTCGGAGATGTCCGAATTCCGTAATTAAACAGGGCTTCGAATATTTTCACAAAACCGGTAAAAAGGCTACCCTCGGCAAAATTACAAAGGGTTTCGATTATGGGGTACCGAATTGTTCGAACTCTCGAACAATTTTATGCTAAGGCATAACGAAACAAAAGGTTTCGATAACATCAACCTTCGAAAACCCTGATGGGTACAGATTTATCTCATGCTAAGGCATAACAAATTATTTAACTTTTTTTAAGCCGAAAAGGGAAAAAATCCATTCTTTTTTAAGGCTATATCGGCCTAATTCAAGAGCCTAAGGGCCCTTTTATTTTTGAGTTCCGGAAATCATCCTTACACAATTAAAACCTAAGGGTCACCCTACTGTGAGTTCGAGCAAGTACTCACTCGATTATAAAGACTACACTAGCCTCACTTCGATCAAATTGCCTCAGCTTCAAACTTATGGACAAAAGTCTTATAAGGCATGGATGAAATAAAATTTTCACAAGCATAAAATGAAATAAGGACGAGTCGGAAAGGAAAGAAACCTTTATATATATGAGAATATTTACAAGGTCCGATGTCACGACCCAATTTACCCTTCGAAAGGTATCGTGACGACACCTAGTTTCTACGACTAGGTAAGCCTAAATTACGGATAAAACTTAATTAAAAATGCAATAAATAAAGACAGAAAGGATAAAATCTAAATAATCATAACGATGTCGCTTGGCATGTACAAATATAAACCCCAAAGACCCGGATTGTCACGATATAGTCACAAGCTTCTACACTACTGTAGCTCTAAACAAAACTGGGAAAGAGAACATAAGAAAATCTCTATAAGTCAGAATAGAAGGTGACTCAGAGGATTTTGCGGATGCGGCAAAAATACCTTGCGGTCTCCTGGTAACACGTGCAACAACTAGCCACGGGACTGATAACTCGTACATGGATCTGCACACGAAAAACATGTGCAGGAAAGGGCATGAGTACACCATATTTGGTACCCAGTAAGTGCCAAGCCTAACCCCAGTCAAGTAGTGACGAGGTCAGGTTAAGGCTCTGCTGGATCTCTAAATAAATCAATTTAAACAGTACGAAAAATAAGTAATTTCTACAGTAAAAAGTTAAAGAAAATAATATTAAACATAACAGTAAAGAGAGCCCTCATCTCAGCACAATGTATCACAAGGTAGAATCTCCCGGGATACCATCCCGTAGTATCAAATGATTATGCAGTACAGGGGGATCTCCCGAAATACGTCTGTAGTCCCAAAATAAATATGCAGTGTTGGGGAATCTCCCGGAATACGTCTGTAGTACCAATTTAAATATGCGGTACAGGGGGATGTCTTGGAATACGTCCATAGTCCCAAAATAAATATGCAATACATGGGGATCTCCCGGAATACGTCCGTAATTCCAATTTAAATATGCGATGCGAAATAAATGAGAAATAAGGCATCAATTTAAACAGTTTATCAAATCGCAGATAGGAAAAAAACAATAAGCTAACTAAACATGGAGCAGAGAGTGTCAGATAGGCAATTTAATATTAAACAGGTAAGCATGCTTTCCTAATCTAAGTTAAACAATTAAACACATTAAAACAATGTAATAGGAGAAAGACAATTTATAATTTTCAAAGGAAAAATGGGGGTTTTTCAATAATATGGACCGTGTACGTACTCGTCACCTCACGTACACGACGCCCACATATCAACTAATGTCAAAACAACCTAAGGGAAGGTCCCCAACATTGAGTTAGGCAAGCCACTTACCTCGACTGCTCAAATCAACTCAAAATCACGTTCTTGCCACGAGTACCTGACTCCAAATGGCTCAAATCTATTCAATTCAATTTATTAAGGTAAATATAACTTCAAGTAGTTAATCTAACTAATCAATTCGAAGCTAAAATGCGAAATTAGGAAAATCGCGCCCCAAAAGTCCCCCGGGCCCACGTCTTGGAATCAAGTGAAAGTTACCAATTTAGAACACCCATCACTCACGAACACACTCGAACAAGAATCATCAAAATCTGACGTCAAAATCCCATTAAATTCTCGGATTTTCAATTGGGAAACTTTTCTTCCATTCTTCTTTTTTTCCACTCAAATTCCTTGATTAGATTGAAGAACTTGCAATAGATTGATGAAATACAAATGAAATAGGGTTAGGAATCGTTACCTACTGATCTCCTCTTCAAAATCCACCAAAAATCGCCTATTCCTGTGCTCCAATCAATTTTTGAAGTTATGAAATTCAAACCCTCGAATTATCTATTGATGAGCAGCGATTTCCGCTTCTGCGGTCAATTGGGTCGCACCTGCGGAAAAGGCATCGCAAGTGCGAAAAGTCACTTAATGGGCTAGGGCCGCATATGCAGTCCCAGATGCACATGGCCAAATCCTCTTTTGCGGCTAACTCGGTTGCACCTGCGGTCCAACTTTCGCAGGTGCGAAAAACACCAGAACAGCCCACATCAGATTTGACAAGTCCCATTTTCTTCCCCTTGAGCATCCGAAACACACCCGAGGCTCCAGGGACCTTGACCAAACCTACCAACCAGTCATATAACATCATTAGGACTTAGTCGAGCCTTCAAACCACATCACATAACACCAAAAACACGAATTAAACATGAATTCAAGCCTAAGAACTTAGCATTTTTCCGAAATCCACAAACGATGTCGAAACATGCCAAACCTAGTCCGAATGACCTCAAATTTGACACACAGATCAAAAATGACACTACGAACCTACAGCCACTCTTGGAATCTCATTCCGAGCCCAATATCAAAATTTCACCTATCGACCGAAATCGCAGAAAATCTAACTTTTGCCAATTCAAGCCTAAATCTACTACAGACTTTGAAAACACATTCCAGATGCGCTCTTAACCCCAAAATCACTCAACAGAGCTAACGGAGTCGACAGATTCCCATTGTAGATGCGTCTTCACATAGTTCCGGCTACGGTCCAATTTCTAAGGCTTAAATTCATCATTGGGGACTATGTGTCCCAAAACTCTCTGAATTCTATGACTAATCACTCCGGCAAGCCCCAAAAGCATAAACAAACGTGGGGAAAATAGTTATTAGGGGATCGGGGCGCTAACTCTCAAAACGACCGACCGGGTCGTTACATCCGATTAGGATCCCACACAAAATAACAAAAGGGAAAAAATCCTAAGGTTCCTAATTTTCCTAGGGGGGAAATTTCTTCTCCATAAGGGTCCCCGCCGCTCTCGTACACGCTCTCAGCATCATCATCGTCATCGAAGGAGGCCAGTGCTTTAGCATCATCTTCATGCTCTTTGGACTTTTGTATCTCACCAGTGAGATCAAAACCCCGAGCATAGATCTCCTCGAGGGTTTCTCTCCGATTTTGTCACTTGGCGAGTTCAGCAACCCATTGTGCTCGAGTTTGGACAGCCTCGCCAGTCTCTCTCGCTTGGGCTTGAGCTGTGATAACTAGGGATTTAAGCCTATTATTTGCTCTCATTTGCTTAGGTTTTGGGTAAAAAATGCTAAATGTATTCCCGAAAACTAACTTAATGTGCTTGCTTGCACGTTTTGGTCAAAATGAGCAAAGAATCCAAAATAAACTCATAAAGGAGTCAAACTTGCACAAACCAAAGGATGGGAAATGTAGCGTGGACATCAGTGTAATTACGCGGCCGCTTAAGTACCTCCGCTGAGGCGGCCACAAATACGCGGTCCGCAAAAGTAATGTTCAGAGAAGCTGATTTGTGCTCAAGTTCGACTGTTGACCGCTATGGAAAAATGCTGCCGCGGAATATCTGACATGACCGCGGCGGTATTTTCACTGAGAGAAGAGCTATAGATTTAAAGACTTTGCAAATAGACTCAGAAGGTAGAACGCGGCTAGCGTCCAAATTATGCAACCGCGTATCACTCCTACGAGGATGCGGTCACTATTTCGCTAGTAGGGTTAAATGAAGTTCAGAGACCTTGAAATTGAAGCTCAACAGATGAACGCGGTCCGGGTCCAAAATACATGACCGCGAAAGATGCTCACGCGGACGCAGTGGATTTTACGTTGTCCGCGGAAGAAGTCCAGTCCATATTCGAAAGTAGAAAAATGTTAATCGTGCTCGTTATTACGCGGCCGCGAAAGGCCAAGCGCGGACGCGCCCATTATTACGCGGTCAACGAAACCTCCGTAGGGGCATCATTTTCAAGAAATTTCAGTTGTGTATAAATAGAATTTTTTTTAAAGTTTTAGATCATGTTTTGTATTAGAGAACACATGAACGGTTGCACTTTACCTTTTTGAGTAATTTAAGACTAGATTTAGCTTCTATCTTTATATTTTCTTCTTGTATCTTAATTGTATGGCTTATATTACATCTCTACCTTTGATTTCTAGTATTATTATGAGCCAACCCTAGTGTGGGTATTTAATGGGTCTTCAATTGTAGAATTTGTGGTTGCAAACACCGATTCGTGCCTTTATGACCTATGCTTTTCTTGAGAAAGAGGGCTTAAGTCTAGGAAAAGTAGGCTAACAAGGAATTGGGGTGAATTCAAGAGATTGATAGCCCCAATTAAAGGGTTAAACCTAGAGATAGTAATACCCGACTTGAGCCAATTTCACTTGCATTGCTTGAACAGTCATTTGGGCTTGAGAAAGCCAAATCGGGCAAAGTCACTCAAACTACCGAGAGGTATAGAGTGAGTATTGATGTGTGAAGGTTATATCACGACCCCAATTATAACAAGCTAGTCCTATATTCTCGACCCCATTAGATACTCACCTAGGTGGAAGTCACTTCCCTAGTGCCTTTTAGCACGTTAAAAACTCTCACAAAAACAGTGTACTTAGATTACTTTTTAGCATTCATTAATATAAATATTAGAATATAAACAATCCCAACCATGATTAGAAGTGCAATTAGAAACAACACGCACATCTAGATTAGGTAGAAACCCAACTCCCAACAAATATTAACTCCCTATGGAAATCGATCCTGACCTATCGGCTAATACTGCATCGACCACTCCTCACTACTTTATAGTCGTGTAGGGTTGGAACCGATCACTTTTTGGCACCGTTGTTGGGGAGTTAAATGGTTTTGGCTATCTATCTGACTTGTTGTGTGTCTTATTTGTCTTTCCTTCTATTTTACTAACTTCTGTGTGTTAATTACTCTTGGTACAAAATGGTTGATCCTCTCGGCAATGTTCTACCGGGGGAGGAGGTAGATGATAATGGTGAGGATGAGGTTCATCTAGTACCTCAAGCTCAAAGAAGAGGCCGCCGGGCTATTGACAATATTCCATACCCTCCCCCACCTCCTCATAGGGCAGCACATTGGGTGCTTCCCAATAAAGGTTACGCTAGTGCGATTGTCCCACCTCAAATTCGGGCGGGTAATTTCCAGATTACAAATGTTATGTTCACCTTATTGGAGAAAAGAGGGTTCTTCACAGGCACTCCCAATCAGAATGCATATAAACATCTAAAGGGTTTTTAGATACTTGTTGGGGAAGAAAACAGACAAAGGTGTCGGAGGATGCATTAAGATTGAGATTGTTCCCTTTTTCACTTAGAGGGAAAGCTTTGGACTGGCTCGAGAGGATCCCCAACCAATCCATCACCACGTGGGATGAGTTGGCGGATAAGTTTATATCCAAGTTTGTCTCACCGGGTCATATGGCAGTATTAAGGGATGAGATCTAGATCTATGGTCAAAGAATGCCCCAATAATGACATTACTGAAGCAATGATCCAACAGACATTCTATCGGGGTATAAACACGACCAACCAATGTGTGGTAAACCAGCTAGCAGGTGGAAATTTTATGAAGTTGCCTTATGACGAGGCTTGTGACATACTTGATGAAATGGATGACACTTCTTCAGCTTGGCAAAGTCGGTCAAATGTTCCCCAAGGTGACCTGAATGTAATCAATATTCACAAGGAACTTCAAGACCACAGACAAGCCATAACTGAGTTGACAACTACTATGAACCAGTTAGCCAAAGCACAACTTCAGCAGATTCAGGGACCAAAGCAAGTAAATGCAATGGAAGGGGTGAATTTAATGGTTAACAAGAGGAGACAGCGTGGTCAGCAAGTGCAAGGAAATAAAGATCAATATGAACAAAGTGGAAGTGGCTACAACCACGATGATTATTATGATGACCAAAGCGAGGAATTTTTGTATGCAAACAACTATCAAGGACAATGGAGCAATGCTCCAAATCAACAATGGAGATCGCAAGGGAATAATCAAAACTAGGGAAATCAAGGCCAAGGGAATTGGAACAATGGCAATAACAACAACTCTAACAATTGGGGGAACAACAACCAAAACTGGGGAAATAAAGGAAACAACAATAGCAATTGGGGAGGTAATAACAACCAAGGTGGTTGGGGTAACAATAATCAAGGCAACCGGGGGACGGGCTTTCAAAGGCCCCCGATGTATCGACAACCCAACAATCCTCCTCCATATCAATCTCAAGGGCAAAGTTTTTCAAACATGAGATGGGGAGGATAGAGAGTATGTTTAAAAAGATGATGGAACGGAATGCCTATTCCGATGCTCAACTTGCCTCCCACACTACTTCCATCCGCAACCTATAAGTACAAATGGGTAAAATCTCGCAAACATTGAACACTCGCCCTAAGGGGGATCTACCAAGTGACACGGTAGTAAACTCGAAGGGCGGGAACAATACAGGCCATGCCATGGCGGTGACGACTAGGAGTGGTAGAGGTGGTGAAACAAGTACCTCCAATCAAAAGAAAGTTGTGAGTGATGATGTTGTTTTGCAAAATGATGATGATTCAATAGTTGATGAGCAAGTGAGTGAAGATAATTTGAATGATGAAGTGAGGATCGATATTCATGACAAAGAGGAGGAGACTTAAAATCATGTGAACTCGTCTAGGGAACACGTGATAGACATACCGGAAATGGTAGTGCCAAAATCCAAGGCTCCTTTGTCAAGGCCTCCTCCACCTTATCCTCGAAGACTTGCAAAGAAAAAGAATGAAAAGAAATTCAAGAAGTTTATTAAGATGATGAAAAACTTGTCAATCAATGTGCCCTTGGTAGAAGCTCTTGACCAAATTCCGGGATACACCAAGTTTATGAAAGACTTGGTAACTAAAAAGAGATCTATCGATTATGAGACCATCAAAATGACTCATCAAGTTAGTGCAATTGTTCACTCGATAGCTCCAAAGCTTGAATATCCCGGTGCATTTACAATTCCTTATACCATTGGGAGTGCGTATTTTGCAAAGGCCTTGTGTGATTTGGGAGCAAGTATAAATTTGATGCCTTACTCCGTATTCATGACTTTGGGTATTGATAAATTGAGAGCTACTTCAATGAGATTCCAAATGGCGGATAGAACAATGAAGAGGCCCCTTGGTATTATTGATGATGTTCTTGTACGGGTCTACAAGTTTATTTTGCCTGTTGATTTTGTGATTCTCGACTGCGAAGTCGACTATGAGGTGCCTATAATATTGGGAAGGCCTTTTCTAGCAACATGGAAGGCTTTGGTTGATGTGGAAGCAGGGGAGCTCACCTTCCGGGTGGGCGATGAAAAGGTTGTATTCCACGTTTTGCTCTTTTGTGGATCTTGTGACGGAGGTGATAGTTGATGACACAAGTGCCATGATCAATGTGGAAGACTCTATGGAAGTTGTATTTTTGAACCATGAGGATAATGAAAGGGGTGTCTTGGTTGAATGTGCAAATGAATTTCAAGGAACGGGATACTACTCTTATGGGCCCCGTAAACTCTCCTTGGACTTGGAAAACTGGAAGACTCCACCGACAAAGCCGCCAATCGAGGAGCCACCAACATTGGAGTTGAAGCCTCTTCCCTATCACCTCAGGTATGAATTCTTGGGCCCTTCTTCTACATTACCTGTTATTCTTTCTGCTTGCTTAACCAAAGTGCAGGTAAACTCCACTCTTGAGGTGCTTCAAAGAAGAAAAAAGGCAATTGGATGGACCTTAGCTGACATTGGGGGGTATAAGCCCCGCATTTTGCATGCATAAAATTATACTTGAGGATGATGCAAAACCGTATGTGGAACACCAACGGAGGTTAAACGAGGCTATGCGTGAGGTCGTCAAGAAGGAAATTATCAAATGTCTTGATGCAGGGGTGGTGTATCATATTTCGGATAGTGCATGGACTTCACCGGTGCAGTGCGTGCCGAAAAAAAAGGGTATGACCGTTGTGACAAATGAGTTGATCCCTACTAGGACCGTGACCAGATGGCGGGTATGCATGGACTACCGAAAGTTGAACAAAGTAACCCGCAAAGATCATTTTCCATTGCCCTTTCTTGATCAGATGTTAGACAGACTTGTCGGGCGTGCCTACTATTGCTTTTTGAATGCGTTCTCAGGTTATAACCAGATTCTCATAGCCCCGAAAGACCAAGAGAAAACTACCTTCACATGCCCGTATGGAACATTTGCATTCTCACGGATGCCGTTTGGATTGTGTAATGCACCCGCTACCTTTCAACGGTGCATGATGGCTATATTTACGGACATGGTGGAGGACTTCCTCGAAGTCTTTATGGATGATTTTAGTATGGTTGGGGACTTATTTGAAGAATGTTTGGTAAATCTTGACAAGGTTCTAGCCCGATGTGAAGAGACAAATCTTGTGCTTAATTGGGAAAAATGCCACTTTATGATCGAGGAGGGCATTGTCCTCGACCATAAGATCTCAAAGAATGGAATCGAAATGGACAAGGCGAAGATAGAAGTGATTTCAAAGCTACCTCCTCCAACTTCCATCAATGGAGTTAGGAGCATTCTTGGGCACGCGGGGTTCTACCGAAGGTTCATCAAAGACTTCTCCAAAGTGGTGAATCCCTTGTGCAAGCTACTAGAAAAGGATGCAAAGTTTGAGTTCAATGAATAATGCTTGAAGGCTTTTGAGCTCTTGAAGTATAAATTGACAACCACTCCAATCATTACCGCACCCAACTGGAGATCTCCCATTGAGCTTATGTGCGACACAAGTGATGTTGCGGTAGGAGCGGTTTTGGGGCAAAGGGTGAACAAGATATTTCATCCAGTGTACTATGCAAGCAAAACGATGAATGATGCACAGGTTAATTATACAGTCACAGAGAAAGAGTTGTTAGCAATTGTGTTCACCATGGAGAAATTTAGGCCTTATCTCATGGGTGCCAAAGTGATTGTTCACACCGATCACGTGGCACTCCGTTACTTGATGACCAAGAAGGAATCGAAAGATAGATTGATGAAATGGGTTTTGTTGCTTCAAGAGTTTGACCTCGAGATCATTGATAGAAAAGGAAGTGTAGGTAGCGGATCATTTGTCCCGTTTAGAAGAGGAAGGGAGGCCCAAAGATGGTCTTGAAATTAATGATGCATTCCCGGACGAGCAACTCCTCTCGATTTCTTTGAATGGTATGCCTTGGTTCGCGGATTTTGCTAATTTCCTTGTTACCGGCATTGTCCCGTGTGAGCTCTCTTCTAATCAAAGGAAGAAACTCAAACGGGACAGTTTGGGCTATTATTGGGATGAGCCTTATTTGTTCAAGATTTGCAATGACGGGGTGATTTGTAGATGTGTCCCAAAGGAGGCGCAAATGAGTATACTTGATGCTTGTCATTCCTCGCCCTACAGTGGTCATCACGGTGGGGCGAGAACTACTTCCAAGGTTCTTAGATGTGTTCTTTATTGGCCAACCCTGTATAGAGATGCAAGTGAGCTTGTCAAGAGATGTGATGAATGTCAGAGAGATAGGGGAATATCAAAGAAGGATGAAATGCCTCTCACCACTATTCTTGAATTTGACATTTTTGAAGTGTGGGGCATAGACTTCATGGGGCGTTTTGTGAGTTCGTGTGGCAACACTTACATTCTTGCGGAGGTTGATTATGTTTCCAAGTGGGTTCAAGCCGCGGCTTTGCCCAATAAAGAAGCCCAAAGTGTGGTGGCGTTCCTAAAGAAAAACGTCTTCACACGGTTTGGTACTCCTCGAGCAATCATCCGTGATGGGGGTCTCATTTCTGCAATAGGGCATTTGACACTTTGCTTTCAAAGTACGGTGTCAATCACAAGGTGCCAACTCCTTATCACCCCCAAGCTAGTGGACAAGTGGATGTCTCAAACAGGGAAATCAAAAGCATATTGTCAAAAACTGTGAATGCAAATAGAACGGATTGGTCAAGGAAGCTTGATGATGCTTAGTGGGATTATAGGACTCTATTTAAGACTCCAATCGGTATGTCTCCGTACCGGTTGGTGTTTGGGAAAGCGTGCCATTTTCCGGTGTAGCCAGAACATAAAGCCATGTGGGCCTTGAAGAGGTTAAATCTTGAGTGGGATGTTGCAGCAAATCTCCGGGTGGAACAACTCAATGAGCTAGATGAGTTCCGGTTTCATGCCTATTCAACCTCATCATTGTACAAGGAGAAGATGAAATACTTGCACGACAAATATGCCCGAAATAAGGAATTCAAGGAGGGTGATTTGGTCCTTCTCTTCACTCCCGGTTACGTCTGTTTTCGGGAAAGCTTAAGTCCAAATGGAGTGGCCCCATTGAAGTAGTGCATGTAACACCTTTGCTCTTGACTTGAAGAACAAAAATGGTGAAATCTTTCGGGTTAATGGGAACCGAGTAAAGCATTACTTGGGGAAGTTTGATGACAGCCACGTGGTGGCCTTGATCAAGTTCCAACGATGATGGTAACCCGCACCGTGCCTCGACGTTAAATCAGGCGCTTCTTGGGAGGCAACCCAAGTATTTTTTCTTTCTTTTTTATTTTTATTTTTATTTTCTCATTAGATTAGGCTCTATTTTGAACTAACTGGTTGTGAGATTTGTGTAGGAATTATTTCTGCAGTGTAGGAATGTGGCTAGATAAATTTGGCTAAGGATGGGAATTACGCTGACCGCGCTCAAAATTTCGCGGTCAACAGAAGCTATTTCGCGGGGGCGTAATAGCGGACGCGGACTTGAAAAGTCCATAATATCAACTCTCTACAGTTGAATTCGTGTCTGCGGTGATTATTTCGCGGTGCACATTCGCGGCCGCACCCATTTTTCCGCTCTCAGCAGAGTTGGTCCAAAAATAACTCTTCAAATATGTAAAAGCACGGACCCCGCCTAGGTAGGTCAGTGGGTCCTTATGTTTTAAGTATAAATAGAAAGGCCCATCTCCGTTTGCACTTTTCGAACCCTTCACTCTCAAAGTCATACGACATTGTTCATCTTCTTCTGGTCTGCATCTAGCATTCATATCATTTATCAAGAGTTAATTTCTACCACAAATCAAACAACCGATATGCTCAATTTCTTAGTCTTAATTTTTGTTCTTTCTCTTCAGTTCTTTTAGTTCCATTTTTTTAGTTAGTTAGGGTTCATACAAACCTAAGTCAAAATGATGTATAATTGAGGGTTAATTCATGTGGGTAATCATTTCTCATGCCTAATGGGGGGATAGGGTTATTCACGTTGCCATTTAATTGCAAAAAAAAATTATAAAGTGAAAACCCTAGGTCACAAAACCTTCACCAGTGCCTGTGCAAATTGAATTCTGCGGACCGCCGCCTAAATTTCGCGGTCCACGTTCATATGTTGGTTGTGCTAAAATTGGTTGACTGTTCGCGGACGCGGATATTTTTTCGCGGTCAGCGGCTTAGATTACGCGACCGCGCTTCTTGTTTCACGGACTGCGGTGTTGAGCTTCAAAGAGTCACTTAATTGGGTCCGCGACCACGTTCCTTTTTATGCGGACCGCGGTGGCCAGTCCGCGGTGACCCTCTTTCTGCTGTCAGCGGTGATCCAACTTCAAAGACTGGGTAGTATAAACCCCAGTCGCTCGCGGCCGCAACCATTTTTACGCGGACCGCGGTGGCCAGTCCGCGGCGACCCTTTATCCGTTGTCAGCGGAACCTCTGCATTATAAAACATGTGATCATTCATCTGCTTTCATCTGATAATTGATTGAATAACATTACTAATGAGCTTTCACTGATTGTGTATGCCGATAATGGTTAGATCCCGAGGTGGTCCGGAAAAACAACAAGCGAGGGAAAAATCTTCCCGGGGCCGGGGGATAGGGAAATAAACTGCACCATTAGCTCTTCGGAGGATCATTGGGAATAAACAGACCCTCAGAAGACCCACTCCCGACACTTCTGAGAAGAGTGAATATCTCCCCTCCCAGGAGATTTCTCAGAGGGAAGCTACCCACACCCAACAAGAGGCACAATCTCAGCCCTTCCACCTCGTTAATGAATATACCTCCGTGTCTGGGTCTTCTGATGGCTCAGAAGGAGGTAGTTAATCTTCAACACAACCTGCCCCAACTGCTGCAACTCCAGCCTCCACAACGGATTCAGTTAATATTGATAGTGACGAGGATGTCTCGGATGACGAGAGAGGTGGTGACAACCGGGTTAGGGGTTTGGTGATATCAAGGAACCCGGCAGTGTGGAAAGATAGATTTGTGAGTGAGAAATCCTACCACAAGTTCCGACAATGGTGTCCTCAAAGGTCACTCACACTCGAGAGGGATTTCATTGAGAGAGATCTTCTACCCCACAACCCCAATGTGAAGAGGCAATTCAATGAAAGAGTGGGGTGGAAGTTCTTCACCAGCAAGCTACTAGAGGCCAATGAGTACATGGTCAAAGAGTTTTATGCCAATGTCGCCCACATCAAAAAGTGCACATATTTGACCAAGGTTCGGAACCAAAAGATTAAATTTGATGGCAAGTCGTTGAATGAGTATGATGGGTTCGACGATGTGGATGAGTCGCTTTATTTGGAGAAGGTGGCAATGGGTGAGTTAGCCCGTCCATGGATTGCATCAGTGATAGCCATTCCTGGGACTACTCCAGCTTGGCTGACACCGGGAGTGCTAATTCTAAGGAACACCTTGAACTTTGAAGCAAAAGGGTGGTCAACCTTCGTGTGCAGCCGAATAGACCCCTCTCAGCATGACAATGATCTCCCGATCTTCAGGTCACTTATTTTGTCTTCCATCATAGCAGGGTTCCCGATAAATCTAGGGAACATTATGGCCAGAGTCATTACCAGAGGTATCGGGAAGGATGAACGATCATACTCCTACACAAACATCCTCACCATGTACTTAGAGGACCATGATGTAGAAGAGAGGGACTTTGATATGAAAGTGAAGGAAAAAAGGCCCTTCTCCTGGTGCAGCCTTAAGGGTCCAGACAACCCCAAGTCCAAGGGAAAAGCCATTACCTCCACTGGCCAGTCTGAAGAGCCAGGGGTAGTGGTCGCTGGGCCCGAGCCTTCCACATCCGAGGGTTCATCTTCTGCCATGCCACATCCACCTTCAGGGCCATCTGCCTCTATCCCACCTTATGTGCCCTCTTCATCAGCTTACCTTCAGACTGCACTGAGGGTAAATCAGACTATACTAAGGGTAAATCAGACTTTAGTCAACATCAATAACTGGATACATGTAGCTACTTCAAAGCTAACTACCTTATCCAGTGCAGTCACAACTCGGGCAGTTCCAGCATAGCTCCAGATGCCTCCATCAGTGGATGAATCATTGAAGACGATCCTTGACTACAGGTAAGGAATGTGAAGTAGGGTTAAGAGCAGTTGAAGAAGGAGGTGGAGAAACTTACTTCCGCCGGCGATATTCCTCTGGATCTCCTTATGGGAGAGACTGCCCCTGCAGCACAGACAGCATAGATACTAGAGCAGGTGGCTGACAGAGAGCCGGTGAGGAGAGCGGTGATACCCCAGACTGATGACTTGGAGATTGAGCTGGAGGATGCTGAGGGAGGTGATGAGTCGGGACAGCCACAGGACCCCGCCAGTGACCCTATGCAGACAGAGACCTCATAGGGAGTTTTCTTTACTCTCTATCCCTCAGCTATTCTATTTTTTCTTTTAGCATTGCGGACAATGCTAATTTTTATTTGGGGGTGGTCTTATTTTGATATGATGATTTTGATGACTGGTTCGTGATAACTCTGATACTATTTTTCTTTATTTTTTCTTACTTATCGTACTTTCATTTTCGTATTTATCACTTTTGGTATGTATATAAATTTACCAATCCATGTATATATTCATCCCCATTTTGTGTATATTCGTTTCACTCCCCTATTGTACATATTCATTTTACTTTCTGTATTTTACTTTATAACTTCTTTTGAAATTTTCCTTAATAGCTTTGCTTCTTATTTCCTTTAGTAGCTTCTTTTTACATTTGCTCGTGATCAATAAGCCTTTGGTTTTCTTAATGCCACGGTTCTTTCCAAAGGTGAATTTGTGTGAACCGGATGGCTCTTCCCAACGATGGATGGCGTGACAACCTTCGTATGGGATTGAGTCTATTTTTCCTTCTGTTTTGATTTATAGTAGTAATGAATAAAAGTGACTCAAGTAAGCTTCACTTGGTACTAGCACATTTACCTTTTACCTCATGGTTAGAGACAAATTTGTTGAAGAGATTATCTCTAGTTGTGACCTTTAGAGTTGACCAAAACTATTATCAAGTGGTTTCCGTGAGACATCTGTGATCTTCAATCTTAGCTAGGGTTATTGTGGGCCCTCGGCGCCATTCTCTTTAACCATCCAGTAGCTTGAGAGGTGAGGTTTTGAATTGCAAGTCCAAGTCCCGTGCCAACAAGTCTAGAACTTGCCCCGGATATTTTTCTAGGTGAAATTCTAAGTGTAACTCAACTTCAGAAATGATTATAGGCTCTCCTTGGTACCATTTGAGCTTTGAAAACTTCCATAGCCCACCATTATGATATCCTTAGTTAACCCCTTTGAGCCTAAGCCTTTTTCATTCAATAACCACATTACAAGCACTCATTCGTTTTACAATGACCCTCTCTTGGCACCCAATCTTTCCCTAGCATTCATGATGAACAATACGCAAAAACATTAGTTTGGGGAGAGATGAGGAATTTCAAAGTGATGAAAGGTTCAATGAACAAAAAGAATTGATGAAAATGAAAGGCAAAGAAAAGGATGAAAAGCCAAAAAGAAGCATAAAAGTAAAGGTTGAAAGGATTCAAGAAAACAATGTTGAAAGGCTTGGAATGATGAGGAATGGAGAAGAATGATCGTCATATAGAAGAAAGAGTGACAATGTGTCTCTCTAGTTCCCCCAAGGAAGAAGAAAGTTCCTAAAAGAGTCAAGAAAGCATGAGCCGAATTGAGAAAATGGAGTGCTAAAGGAAAAATGATACCATCATAGTTCATTATGTCCTACCTTGATCCAAAAAGCCTTCATTACATCCCGCTAAAGCCCTATAGGATTTCAAGTTTAGTGAGCTTACATTAGTGGTGATTTACATGAGGGGAAAGCATATGCTACTTAGAGCCGGACTTGTGACATTCTTTTGAGAGTGATGAGCGCACTTCTTTACAATCTCGATTTTGAGTGTCACATTCTAAAAGGCGAGATTATCTCATGGAGAGTAGAGGAGGAGTCTGGGATCCACAATGACCTATGTGAGAGAGTGAGTTTCCTTGATGAATTAAATCAACTCTTGATGCTCTTGTGTCACATCAGACCTATGAAACTCAAGAAGTCATAATATAATGTTGTTGATAATGCATTTTTGTTGAGGGTAATTGTTAGTCCCAATTGATGTTTGATGAAGTCGCCTTAGGACAGCTGAAATTTTCTTTTCTTTTTCTTATGGAAGTGGGAATTACCTTGTTTGCATGAGGACTAGCAAAAGCTTAAGTTTGGGGGAGTTGATAACTAGGGATTTTAGCCTATTATTTGCTCTTATTTGCTTAGTTTTTGGGTCAAAAATGCTAAAGGTATTCCCGAAAACTAACTTAATGTGCTTTCTTGCAGGTTTTGGTCAAAATGAGCAAAGAAGCCAAAATAAACTCATAAAGGAGTCAAACATGCACAAACTCAAAGGATGGGAACTAGAGTGCGGACCGCGGTGTAATCACGCGGCCTTTTAAGTACCTACGCTGAGGCGGCCACAAATACGCGGCCCGCGAAAGTAAAGTTGAGAGAAGCTGATTTGGGCTCAAATTCGACCGCTGACCGCTATAGAAAAACGCGGCCGCGGAATATCCGATGCGACCGCGGTTGTATTTTCGCTGAGATCGGAGCTACAAATTTAGAGACTTTGCAAATAGACTCAGAAGGTAGAACGCGGCCAGTGTCCAAATTACGCGGCCGTGTATCACTCCTACGTGGAAGCGGTCACTATTCCGCGAGGGAGCGTTAAATAAAGTTCGGAGACCTTGAAATTGAAGCTCAACAGATAAACGCGGTCCGCGTCCAAAATACGTGGCTGCGAAAAAAGTCCCAATCCAGATTCGAAAGTAGAAAAACGCGGACCGCGCTCGTTATTGCGCGGACGCGCCCATTTATGCGGTCCGCGAAACCTCCATAAGGGCATTTTTGTCAAGAAATTTAAGATGTGTATAAATATATCTTTTTGACATTTTTAGATCAAGTTTTGTATTAGAGAACACATGAACGACTGCACTTTACCTTTTTAAGTAATTTTAGATTTAGCTTCAATCTTTAGATTTTCTTCTTGTGAATTTTATGGCTTATATTACATCTCTACCTTAGATTTCTACCATTATTATGAGTAGCTAGAATGCATAGCTAGGGTTGTGACCCAACCCTAGTGTGGGTATTTAATGGGTCTTCAATTTTAGGGCTTAATTATTTATGGGTTAGTGATATTTAGCTTATTTCATGTTTTAATTGTAGAATTGGTGGTTGCAAACACCGATTCGTGCCTTTATGGCCTAGGCTCTTCTTGAGAAAGAGGACATAAGTGTAGGAAAGTAGGCTAACAAGGAATTGGGGTGAATTCAAGAGATTGATAGCCCCAATTAAAGAGTTAAAACTAGAGATAGTAATACCCGACTTGAGCCAATTTCACTTGCATTGCTTGAACGCCCATTTGGGCTTGAGAAAGCCAAATCGGGCAAAGTCACTCAAACTACCGAGAGGTATAGAGTGAGTTGATGTGTGAAGGTTATATAACGACCCCAATTATAACAAGTTAGCCCTAGATTCTTGACCCCATTAGATATTCACCTAGGTGGAAGTCACTTCCCTAGTGTCTTTTAGCACTTGAAAAACTCTCACAAAAACATTGTACTTAGATTAATTTTTAGAATTAATTAATATAAAATTAGAATATAAACAATCCCAACCATGATTAGAAGTGCAATTAGAAACAACACGCACAACTAGATTAGGTATAAACCAACTCCCAACTAATATTAACTCCCTGTGGAAATCGATCCCGACCTATTGGGTAAAACTGCATCCACCACTCCTAGCTACTTTATAGTGGTGTAGGGTTGGAACCGATCAAGAATCTTTAGCATTGGACCGGTAGATGGCCACGATCGCCTCCGCATCGACCTTAGCCTTTTCAGCCTCAAATTTGGCCTTTGCAAATTCGGTGGCCAACCGAGCCTCTAGCTCTTCTATTTTCTTGGCATGTGCCAAGTTCTTTTCCTTCTTGCCCTGAAGCTAAATTTCAGCAGACGGCAGCTAGTATCGAGTAGCCTCCTTCTCTGAGGCAAGGCGGTCCATATTCTGCTTCCATCCCAAAGTCTCCGCCTTCATCATATCGACCTCTTCACGAAACTGCTCGATTCTCTCGATCTTTTACTGAACCTGTGAGATTGAAGTGTTAGCCATCTTCCCCGAACTGATGCCATGAGCTTCTAAGATTTTCATTACCTGCTCAATTAGGTTGGTATGTTCTTTGTGAGTCGTGGCCAACTAGGCTTGGAGGTCCTTGATCTCTTCTTCTTTTTGCCTGTTGAGAAGTTTGAGGGCATTCCTCTCCTCGGTAAGCCTCTGAATGTCGGCCTCGTACCGACTCAGCTCAACTCAAGACCTAGAAAATGCTTCATGATGAAACACCGAGGCCTACACAGACAAAAAGTAAGAAGTTAAGCAAAGAAGAAAAATCAAGTATAAGGGAAGTTAAGGCTTACCCAATTCAAGGATTGTTGTGCCTCATTGAAAAGACACGGAGCTTCCACTTCGTCCATTAGGGTCTGGTCCTCCTCCGTGACCAGACCCCGAAGATAACTGGACACCCCCACAGGGGCAGCAAAAACTCGAGCATCCTCCGGGATGGAGATGACGATGGTCCATTTGGTCCCGGGATTGGCGCTGGTGGTCTGGAACTAGTTGGTCAATCTGAAGCTCGAGGAGGTCCCACTTGGATCCTTCCTCGGTATCTCCAAGTCGATATGACCTACGACATCTTTGATCCCGATAAAATAACCACGGAAGGGGTCTTCCTCTCCGTGGGCTCCTTCTACATCGGGGGTCCCCATAGCTTGGGCCTCCCGAATTGCCTCCTTGGAAAATGAAGGAAGGATCGGCGAGTCTCCAATTTCTATTTCCCCAAGTGGGTCTCTTAGGGAATTCTTTTTATATCAGGGACTCCACCCGAGTCTTCTCCCAAGGCCCCGTCACCTCGGGAAAATTATTTTTGGCTCCCACCGGCTCGGTGGTCTTCTGAGCCTCAGCATTTGGCTTTGTTCGGGCCACCAGCCCGGAGCCGTCTTCCTCTTCCTCCTCTCTCAAGATTTGAATTGACTTAGCTGGAAAGAGAACATTGTCTTTCTTCGGCTTACGAGCCGGATTTTTCTTGGGCTTTGGATCCTCGGAGGTTGAGGTCCTTTTCCTCTTTTTATCCTTTGCCAGTTTCAGGACCAGGGTCGAAGTCTCCTCCTCACCAGACGGGGGGCTCTTGGCCTTTTCTTTTCCCAGGCCTGTATACAAGAAAATTGAGTAAGTATGAGAAGAATATCTTAATCAAACCACTATACAGTGAAATGAGTCTTACCATTACTTTTGGCTTCCCACCGGACCTTTGATAAGTCGCGCCATGCGCGTTCACCATAGGTCGATATCGAGACTAGGTCCCTGACCCAACTCTTGATGTCGGGGATGGCTCCAGGCATCCAAGAAGCGGCTATACAATGAGAGAAAGCAAAGAAGCAAAATAACAAATAGAAGGGGGCCGTACTTACGTTTCATATTCCACTTCTTGGGAAAAGGTATCTTCTCGGCTAAAATTAGGTCCGAGGTCTTCACCTTGACGAATCGACTCATCCAGCCTCGGTCCCTGTCCTCATCTATACTGGAGATGAAGACTTTGGTGGCTCGCTGTTGGAGATTTATTAACCCACCTCGGTAAAGCTGGTGGGCTATATAACCTGATGAGGTGGTCGAGGGTGAAGGGGAGCCTGTCAACTTTGCTCAAGAAGAATCGGAGCAATATAAGGATCCTCTAGAATGAGGGATGAATTTGACCAAGAGTTACCTGGTACTTCCTGCAAAAGTCCATGATGACTGGGTCGAGGGGACCCAACGTGAAAGGGTAAGTGTAAACAGTCAGGTACCCTTCCACGTGGGTAGTAATACCTTCATCGGGGTCGGTATTACAACCTTGTTATTCTGCAAATTGCAGTCCTCCTTCACTTTATTGAGGTAGGCCTTAGGTATGGAGCATATGTATCTCGATACCGGCTCATAACGACTAGGAACCGATGAGGTTTTCTCGATCTTGAAATCGGAGCTTAGTACACACCCCCAGGAATACATTCCTCAAGGTAGGGTTCTACCGGCGCTTTCCCGCCGGCTGGTTAGGAAGACAAAGCAGCTTCTTTTTATGGTACCATTTTTGACGTTTTCACCATTAGGTTTGTGTTTGAAAAAAGAAGGAGATAATAGGACTTGATGTATGGAAAGGGGTTAACAACAAACCCTGAAGATATTGTAGAACGGAAGAACTTACAAGATGTAAAAAGCTTTGGAGAATAGAGGAGATTGAAAGTAAAGATTGAATCAATGGGAAAAAGGTCTATTTTTGGGTTTCACGGCGACGGTTCGGAACCACTAGTGGCCGACCACCAACTGACACACATTAAATGCCTGAAAAACTGCACAGACGGGACGTTTCGGTCACTTCTCTTGCTTACGTCACCGTCATGATAGGTCAATGATCGAAGACTCAATTCGTTTCTTGTCATTACACTCCAAAAAATAAGGGAACTATCTGTACTAATTTACCGAGACTAGGGTGAAGGATCGAAGATCGATCCCGTAGTAGATCAGATCGAGGCACGAGGACAAGGTATCGAGTTCGGAATTTGAGGTACTTGTCGAGATCGAGGCCAGTAGCGATCGAGACCGAAGGAGACAGACATCGAGCAATATCCGAGATGGCATGATAACATAAAGGCGAGATATCGTGACTGGTCGGAGATCATGGCAGAAATCCCGGAGCAAATCAAATCAAGAACGTTTAATTAGCTAATCATGAGATTTTCTTCTGTAATTAGAGTTATACCATAAGTAGGATTCCTCTACTATATAAAGGGGAGTTCTAATCATTTGTAACACATATTGTTCTCGCATAAAAAAAAATATAACACTCTCTTTAGCTTATTCTTGTTCATCAGCTTGCTTTACTCTTAATTGTTCTGATATTGACCAGTTCGAGGCCACTCTTGCTCGAGGACTAATTCCGTTTCAACACTGGTTTGTTTTATCTTATTTCTAATTTCTATTACTAATATTCATATTTATCGATTGGTATTAGGTGAAATCACGTGTCGTTAAAACCATATTATAAGTTTAATTGTTATCCCATTTTAAGGGTAAACAAACAAGGTGATGATTTGGCCATTTGCCATAATATAAAACAAAAAAGAGCAAGTAGGAAAAATCATCCACACCTTCTCACCATTTTGGCCGTATTCTACATGCTTTAGCGACACATTTTCTTTGTTTGTGGACCCTATTAACGTGGACGGATGCACGTTTGGTTGCATGCACTATTTTTGACTTGATGGATATATTGTTAATAAATTTTAAGAAAATATATTTAGTCATCCACGGTTTAAATTTGGCAAAATCAACTCATTTTTGTTAATTCTTTTAATCCGTCCAAGTTGAAATGAACTGGTCAACTGGATTATGATTCAGTTATTAGATTGACAAACGATTGAAGTCGAAATAATTCATCAAATTATTTTGATCAAAATGGTTAAATAGTATAACCCAAGGGGTTAAAATGCGACTCAAATCCAAACATAAAAAATTCTAATTTGGGCATCTAGAATTATGTAACTTGGATATACTTGTTAAAAAAGCAATGTATAAGGGAGGAAATGTTGAGTATTACACGTTATTTAATATATATCTGACTTAACCTACTTTTGATGAATTGAATCATGATTCATTTGTTGATTTGACCGTTTTGACCTTGCTCAATATTTGACACAACCACTGGTTTGTCACCTCTACCCTATAAATTAGTATAATGTGTACATAGATAATACACACCAACTAACTTAATTTTTTTTGTTCCTCTCTCTATCACAACCATCCCCCTGCCTACACCTCACTCTATTTATCCTCATTTGCTCACCCCAATATTTCCTACAGCTCCAGTCTAGTCACCCTCAATTCAATACAGAGAGAAGAGACAATAGAAGCAGACATTGGAAAGAAAAATGGGTAATTATAGGTTTAGATTATCAGATATGGTACCAAATGCTTGGTTTTACAAGCTCAAGGACAGGAGTACCAATAGCAAAAACAGAAGCAAAAGCCAAATCAAGAAAAAACAAACATGGTCATCCTCGTTATCATCTTCAATATTTTCCTCAAAATCATCAAATCTTCCACAAACCAAAACACATAACAATAACTTGTCATGCCAAAGAAAATCCTATTACTTTTCAAGAAACCTTAGTCCTAAGAATAATTCAACTCGCAACAACATTAATATCTCAGACTCAGAGCCACCAGAAAAGTCTTCCAAGAAAAAGAGGAGCACTACTAGGAAATCAATTTCTCCTAAGTTAACAGTCTCAGCAGGCTGCAACTGCCGTGCTTCTATTGAATCTGTTTGGACAAAAGAAAATTCCAGTACTCCAGATTACCCAAATTCCCCTTTTTCATCCTCTTCTAATGTTTCTTCTGAACAGGAATCCTCTAAAACATTTGATTCTATGATTCTGTCTGCATCTTGTCATTGCAAAATACACAATAGTGATTATGAGTTTGACTCTGTTTCAAAAATTGATCTTCCTCCAATTTTGACCAAGCCCAAAATACTTCAAGATGCAACAGATGGTACCAAGAAAACAGAGCATAAATCTTTAACAGTGAAGATAGTGAAAGAAGAAGAGTGTACTATTACAAGTCCAAAGAGAAGAGTTTCAGCGAGGAGGAGTTCATCGAATGGTGGGGTTAAGCTGAGAACAAAATCACCGAGAATTATGAGTAGAAAAAGTGTCTCTTCAAATACAAAAACAAGTGTTGGTGAAAGCTTTGCAGTGGTGAAATCATCTAAAGATCCACAGAGAGATTTTAAAGAATCAATGGTGGAGATGATAGTAGAGAATAGCATAACAACATCTAAAGATTTAGAACAACTTCTTGCTTGTTATCTTTCGTTGAATTCAGATCAGTATCATGATCTTATCATCAAGGTTTTCAAGCAAATTTGGTTTGATATTACTGATGTTCAGCTAAAATAGGGGAAATCCGGTCAAGAATCATCTCGTGACCAAAGAAAAGCCGTTTTCAACCCAAGACTTATATATAACTTTATCTTCTTATATTATATTAAGCTAAAATATTTTTTATAGTTATTATTTTGATAATGTGTACAAGTAGAAAATTCCAATGTTTTAATGGACAATTTGTCTCATTTCCTATTGACGTGTTCTTATGCATTTATGGGATTGTGTTGTCATGGAAGTGAGCCAAAATTGAGGGTAGAAAACTTTTTGAATTTGTTGGATAGTAGTATTAATGTCTAGTAAATGAAATAAGCTATTACTTTTACATTCCAGTATTTTGACTCTGACTTTCATTTAAATCACAATGCTTTTACTTTATGTTATGATAACATCATTTTCCAATCATTCCTATTAACGAAGCTACATTTAACAGAGGCGGACGTAATCTTTCATCGGTCATGAGTTTAATTTAACTTTAACTCAATATTGTTTATACCGAACAAATATGAAAAATTACTGTTATTTCAATAAATATTATATTCTGAATTTAGTTACAAAATACAGTGAGTTTAGTACTAACCATTTTAAGAATTGAATCGATGAGAATAAATTCTGAATCCGCTACTTTGTGCCAATGTTTTAAAAAGCGAGGGCGTGAGGTGAGACGTTTTACCTCTAATGAGGCGAGGCGTAAGCCTTAGACATGGGGCGTAAGTCACATAGATCTTTAAATTTTACTAATTTCAAGAATTTTGAGATAGTATAAAATAAAAAATAATTATAAAAATTACATTAAAATCACAAAATTATAACAAATAATCTATTTAAAATATTTATAAATTATAATTCAACTATGAATAATACGAAAAGTATGACATATATCATAATATGCAACTTAGTTGCAACGTCATTACAACTCAAACGATGTATTCGATGCGAATTCTTATATGTATCTCTTAAGGAGTAATGGATCTTGAAAGAATTTCGATACTATAATTTGATATTTTTTGTAAATACTCCTTTTATTTTATATGCTTTCTATTTGAAATAAAATTTATATAAAAACATAATTCGCAATTTAAATATGCAACGTCACTTATTTTTAAGTTTCAATAAGTTAATAAAGTGACACATAATTCACCATATTATATCATGATAACTAATTATTTGTAAATAGTTACTAGCTAGCTAATAATGGGCTATTAAATTACTCCCTCCGTTCTAATTTATGTGAACATATTTTCTTTTTGGTCCGTTCCAAAAAGAATGACTCCTTTCTAAATTTAGAAACAATTTTGGTTAAACTTACAATTCTACCCTTAATGAGAAGCTTTTATAGTCACACAAATACTCTGGGCCCTTTTTTGAATTGTTTAAGACCACAAATTCCAAAAGTCTTCATTTTTTATTAAACTACGTGCCCAGTCAAATAGGTTCACATAAATTGAAACGGAGGGAGTAATAAGTATTGTATCTCGTAAACATGAAAAAATATATTTAGGAAAAGAAAAAAAATTATGGACTATTATATAAAAAAGTTAATAATTAATCTTTTAAATGAAAAGTATATTTAAAATTTACTAGCATAGCAGTTCTAGTGGATAACATGCAATAATTTTTATTTTAGTTATGACATAAAATACTCGCAACTTAATGATTAATGATTAAGAAAAAAGTAATTTTGAATAGTCAACGATCTATTAAGAAAATTTGAGGATTTACAAGGTTAGTTACACATAATTGCATAAAGTTCGATTAGGCGAGCCCAGTACGTTGGGCGTTGGGCGTGTCTGGGGCGTATGCCCGACGGCCGAAGCATAAGTCTCATTGAACTAAGCCCCACACATAAGCCCAGAGGCGTTTTGCGAGAGCTCCATTCCAGAGCGAGCTCCGAACGAAAATAGAGCTTTGTGCTAAGTCCGTTCACGTTTTCTTGGCAATCCAAATAAATGTAGAATGACCACATGCATCTCAAGTAATAGCTCAAGTATCAGTTGAATACCTTGGCAATACAGCACGTCTTACAGTATTTGCTAAAGTACTATACTTGACAATTGCATGATATTTGATTCAAATCTTTAATTTCATGCATTTAATTAACCAGAGTTTACCACTATTAAAAAGATTCAATAAATGAAATAAAAGTAAAGGCTGATATTCACTCAAGTAGACTTTTTATACGTCCAAAATAGTACACAAAACGCCAACCGGAACAAACTAAATCATAAAGTTTGATATGACAAAAATTGTAGTTGGAACAAAACTAATTTGACAGTGGGGCTCCTATTATGGCATTAGATCATATAACAGTACCCTGCATCAGGGATACGCAAAGATAGTGCAATTTCAATTATTAGACACTTGTACATTTCCCGGCAGGTAAAGAATTGACAATCACACAAGAGAATTTCCCCATTTACGTATTTATATTATATTAATGAATTCATACGCAATTAGTGCAATTTAACTTGATGCAAGAAGTTATTTACTTGCTTTTCAAGTTACTAAATTTCACTGATTTTGAGTAATTAGTTTTAATTTCCTTTGGCGTAATAAAATACAAAAGAAAATAACACTCTTCTGTGATTGATACTCCCTCCGGTCCAAAATAAGTGATGTTTTGGATGTTTTCACACAGATTAAGAAATTCACCTTTCTAATATTAATTAGCAATGAAATTATTAACCTTTATTATCTCACATAAATACTCCTAACACATACTCCAACACTATTTACTCCAAGGACAATGTAGGAACAAAATAACTAATTCATTCTTGAAATCTTGAAAAATCACTTATTTTGGACCATAAAGAAAGGCCAAAAAATCACTTATTTTGGACCGGAGGGAGTACAGTGTAATTGTCACTCTCCAACAGAGGTGAGAAATATTCATCAATATAATTAACCTTGTTTACCTCGAAAATAGTAGTAACAATTAAATTTGATTTGTGGTTCTAAAATAATGTGATTTATTCCAATACTAATGAATAAACAAGTAATATTAAGTATAAGTGAAAAGAATTGATGAACCAACCTAGTGTTGCTAGAGCAATAGGGACCTCGAGCTTGATATTCTCGGAGGCCTCGAGGTGGGTTAAGGATAATAAAGCAAGAACAATAAAGTAAGAGCTATAAAGCTAAAAAACAATTCTGAGCTCAATAAATGAGAAAAGTAAGGTAGAAAATTCTTTTGCCAATGATAAGATGATCTTTACAAATGATTAGGGTCCCCTTTATATATGAGGAGAAATCCCAAATAAGGTACCTTTCTATTTACAGTAAAAAATCCTATTGGTACAGCTGTATAACCACCTAGTACGGATTCGTACGAAGCCTTGACCTTTGTGCCCCTAAGAAATTCCCGCTCTTTCTTGAGTATCATCAAAATGGTACTATCTCGAGGTAGACCGTGGCAGGCCTTCGATTCGTTCCCTCGAGGTATGCACTTTCCATCCAGCTTCGACCCTACTTCGGGCAGCTCGAACCCGAACTCGGAGTACAATTAAGACCTCGAAATCAGGCTCTCCGATTTCGACCCTCTACATATAGTCCCCGCGTTTCTTAGAATGAAATGACAAGAAATAATTTGAATTTTTGAATTTCCGAAGTCCCCAATGATGACATCATTCCCATGACGGAAGTGTTGAAATGGCCGAAGCGCCCCGCCGGTTCTCTTCCCCGAAATCATTAAGTGCACGTCAGAGCCGGTCGGTCATCAATGTCAATGAACAGTCGCCGACGTTTTCTATATGTACCCGTTTGCACTTCTCATCAAGAACTTTTGCTTTGCAACACCTATTTTTCTTTCTAAGTCCCTCCTCCGTCGTATCAGCTTAGAAACCTCCACGATTTGCTCATTTCTTTCTTCTTCTTCTAGAAACCGATAGCAAAAACTTCCAAGTTCGTTCCTCGGAAGGAAGGAACCTCCTCTTCTACTTTCCGTCCGGCTGGTGGTAAACCACTTACGCTTCATGAAATTGTACCGAGCAATTATTCTTTAAAAAAGGATTTTAAATTCGAGAATCCTTCTGATATTCCTGGTCGTTGGGAGCATGCTTCGAGGTATATAAGTTCAATTACAGTAAAGTACCTCGAAACTGTGAGAAGAGAATGCGGTTGGGAAGAGAAGGTCGTGCTGCAGATACCTTCTCGTGAAGAGGACATCACAAGCCACGTAAAGGGGTTCCTAAGTGTGTACACTTACCTCTTTACGTTGGGTCCTCTCGATCCGCTCGTTCTTTTGAATTCTGTAGAAGATATCAAATTACCCTGGGCCAGATTCATCCGTCCTTTGGCGGATAGTGATAATGATGAGGTTCTTCGTTGAAAAGCTCGGGCTCGAGTTCACCCTGAGCCATCTCATCCGATTATATCGACCTCACCTTTTTCGAGGTTTGATCAAACTTCAACGCCGAAAGACCAAGTCTTTCTTTGCTAGTAATGACGAAGACAGGGATCGAGGTTGGATGAGCCGGTTCATCCGGGTGAGGACTGTCGATGTTATTCTCAAGGAGTTTCTGTCGTTCCCCGAAAAATGGAACTTCGAACGTGAGTGGAATTCTTTGCCTTAGCTTTTTCCATAATTTTTACTAAGCTTCGCATAATATTCATTTCCCTTTTCCGCAGTGGTCCCGTAGATGCCCAATGCGGTCCTCGACCTCGAGGATTGGGTTCATAAACTAGCCACTACTTCATCATATGACAAACGCAAGTGGCGGGACTTATCAAAGGGCAAGTGGGAAGCAAAACACCACGGTCCGTGTTTCAATATTTCTTTCCTTATTAAGCATGCCTTTCTTCTTATGACTTAACTCTTCTATGGCAGGTATCAGTGAGTTCTCTGAGATGAGGCCGCCCCCTCTTGGGAAAGAAGTGGGACCTTCGGCTTCAAATCCAAAAAAGGATAACAAAAGAAAAAGGTCATCGAAGAGCGAGGACACCCAAAACAAAGAAGAACCAATTCGGGGGTGCAAGAAGAGTGTCGTTATTAACGTGGATATTGGCTTTGTTCATCAGTGTAGGACGGTCAAGGAGACGAGGTGGAGGGTTCGAATTTGGTGGCTCAAACCAGAAAATATACCGAGCCTATCAAGCATGCTGAGACCGGAGCCCCTAGCCACGAAGAAAGTACTTCGAGAGAGAAGGGGGCGAAGGCCCTGTGCCACCTGACGTGGTGACTGCTTCCCGAACTTCTGGAAATACTCCAAAAGGAGCAAGCTTCGAAGCTCCTCTGCATGAACAGAGCGCCTCAGGTGATCTTCTCGAGGCCGTGACAGCAGGTCATTCCCTGTCGCTTCCGGCCTACTCCGAAGATGCCTGAGTTAGGCGGAGTCCCGGGCAAAGACGACCCCTTCCAGGGTTTCTTTGCCAGGGTCGATGAATCCGACCTAGCGGATGCAAACTCAATATTCGAAGAGGCCCAACGCCTCTGCTCGATTGTAAGTTTTTAGCGGTGTTGCAATTTTTTCAATGTTGTACTTTCTTCTTTTGTTTAATCGATCATTCCTTTATTTTTTGTAGGCCTTCGATAAATTTAAGGCCGAACTACGTCATTGTGAAGCCGATTTGCATAAATCTTTGAACGAAGAAAAAACCCTTAGGCTCCTATGCGACAAAAAGGAGGAAGAACTGAAGCATCTTCGGTCGGAGTTGACCAAAGCTCGTGAATATGAGGACGAGCTAGAGAAGTAGGTAACCTCTGTTCTGAAAGAATACGGGCTTCCTCTCCCACCTTCGGAGGCTAATACTTCAATGTCTCAGATACATAAAAAAAGTAGAGATGCTGGAGCGCCTTCATGGTGAGGTCGATCAAGTCAACTCCGAGTGCAATAAATGGAAAGCAAAGATGAACACCCTAGCTGCGGCTAAAGATGATGCACTGGCGAAAGTATCTGCCTTCGAGATTCAACTTCGGAATTCTCAAGAGAGCATCTAGGTTCAGGCTGGCAGAATAGCCGAGCTCGAGGCTGGTCTTGCGAAGGCCGAGGCCGAAGTTGTGGAAGTCCGGGCCGAAGCTAGAGAGATACGAATCAAGGCTGACAAGACAGTGGCCATCTATTTGAAGGATGCCACTGATGCTTAGATGGAGTTGAGGGCGGCTGCCGACCGGGAGAAACGAAGCAATGACTATGCCAGGTACCAATCCCAAAGGGAGACTCTCGAATAGGTCCACACCAAGGGCTTCGATCTCTCCGAGGAGATAAAGCAAGCTAAGGCAGATGAGGTTGATGCCAAATTTGTCCTTACCTCCGATGATGATGATGACGTCGAAGATGGCGAGGGTGGTTTTGGTGATGAAGAGGATGTGGTTGAAGAAGAAGCTACTCCCGGGGAAGAGGCTGGTCTCGGGGGAGTGACAAGTCCGGGGAAAGTCGTTGGCCCGGGGGGGGGGGGATGCCCCTCCGGTGTAGATAGAATTTTTTCTATCTTTTTGCAGTATTTTTATTTTTTATAACTCCTTTGTAATGCCTTTTGTATATATGAAAAGAACGGATTTCCCTTGATCGTTTTTCTTAGCCTTTAATTTTTCTTCAAAGTTTGCTCGATTTTCGATGTTATAACTTTTAAGCATCGGTTCAAATTCGGGGAGGTTTTGTGTTTGATCAACGATCGATAATAGGCTACCCCTTAAGGTTCGATCTTTGAGCCGAGCTTTAAGTTGGTTTGATGTTAGCTCCGGATGAAGGAATTTTAAGTCTGAGCTAAATAAGGTCTCGAGCACGATGTGCTTCGGCCTTTGACCCTTCGGTTTAACATTGGCCCTTAGGCTCTGTTAGGTTGAACCTTAGGCTCTTTTTGGTTGGCCTTTAGGCTCTTTTGGGTTGGCCCTTAGGCACTTTTGGGTTGGCCCTTTCGGCCTCTAAAGAGGCTATAACTCTTCCCTCATTCCAGCTAAAAAACTTTGTGAACATTTTTAGTATGTGTTTTTTGTATTCGTACTCGTTGGATTTTTCGAAGGTTCGGTCGATTGGAAACTCATTTTTGATTATTTGTGTAATGATAGTTGGAATACCTCTTGAGGTTTTTTTGAAGGCTGATATTATCGAAGCCTCTCAATTATTCGAGGTCAGGTTTAATCAAAGCCCTTTATTATTTGCTTTTTGCCGAGGGTAGCCTGATTTAACCGGTTTTTCGAAGTGTTTGAAGGCCTTTAGTTTTATGGTAGAAATCGGACGTCTTCGAGACGCATTATTTCGGCCGTAGCCTTTTTATATGACCGTGGTCTTTTCTATGACCGTAGCCTTTTATATGGCCGTAGCCTTTAGTCCCCGAGTAAGATGGCATTGGTCTTTACATCAAAGGATGCCTCTTCGAGGTCTTATGAGTTAGAGTATGCCTCATTGAGGTCTTATGAGTATGCCTCTTTGAGGTCTTATGAGTTCGAGTTTCCGATAACTCGATGTGTTGACTGTCGATGACAGTCCCCGAGTAATCAGGGTGTATTTGCATTTCGGCCCTTGAGCCGTTTTTTAAGGAATTATAAGTGTAAAAATAGTAGACTTCTTTGAGACACAAAGTGTTTTGATATAGGAATAATGCTTCTTCAAATAACTGATACTCTATGTGTACATGTTTTGCCGTTAGGATCTCGACTATTCTATATGGACATGATTCATTTGACCACTTGGACCATTACATCGTTCTCCTATCGAGGCCCTCTTCGGTGTGAATTGTTTTCTTCGAAAATGCAACCTCCGAGGGTGATGCCCCCCAGTGTTCGAGATTGATTAAGAAGAAGCCTTGAATACTTGTTGAATTTCCCTTAGGTATCATATAAGTGTTGCCTCATTAAAAACCTTGCATGTAAAATCCATTTGGGATAAAACCCAATCTAAGGGGAAAAAGTGCAATGTATGCTTTAAAACCCAAGGTCTTCGAGTTGAAGGGTGCTTCGATGTCTCCAATCGAACACCTGCAAGGATTTAGTTTTAGAAATAAGTGAAAAAGGGAGAAGGTCATACCTCAACAATAGTATCGTTTGAGTAGTGATATATTCTAATTGTTCGGTAGTTGCTCGCCTTCCATTGTGCCAAGTTTGTAGGATCCTTTTCCTATGACTCCGAGGACTCGTTACGGACCTTCCCAATTAGGGCCTAGTTTCCCTTCAATTGGGTCTCGAGTATTGAGGGTGACTTTTCTTAGGACTAAGTCCCCGACTCTGAAATGGCTAAAGTTTACCCTTCTGTTGTAATACCTCTCGATCCTTTGCTTTTGTGCGGCCATTCGAACTAGTGCAGCTTCACGTTTTTCATCTAGTAGTTCGAGGCTAGTGTTCATGGACTCGTGGTTTAAATCCTCGGTGGTATGCTGAAACCTGATGCTAGGTTCCCCGACCTCGACCGGAATAAACGCTTCGGACCCGTACACCAAAGAAAATGGGGTTTCCACTGTGCTTGACTTCGACGTCGTTCAATACGCCCATAGTACCTCGGGCAATACTTCTCTCCATTTCCCCTTTGCACCATCCAACCGTTTCTTCATGTTCTGAATGATGGTTTTGTTTGTGGACTCGGCCTGGCCATTTGCGCTTGGGTGATAGGGCGTTAACATAACCTTTTTGATTTTATGGTCCTCGAGGAACTTTGTCACTTTGCCGCCGATGAATTGCTTCCCATTGTCGCATACTATTTCGGTGGGTATCCCGAACCGGCATATGATTTGGTCCCATATGAAGTCGATGACCTCTTTTTCTCTTACATTTTTGAAGGCATGCGCTTCTACCCATTTTGAAAAGTAGTCAGTCATAAATAGAATAAATTTAGCTTTACCTG
Organism: Nicotiana undulata; assembly: GCA_005239495.1. NCBI lineage: Eukaryota > Viridiplantae > Streptophyta > Magnoliopsida > Solanales > Solanaceae > Nicotiana > Nicotiana undulata. The sequence goes on from ML278743.1 coordinate 40,011, forward strand.
GAGCCATTGGTAGGGGGCCGATGATGTCCATCCCCCATTTCATGACTGGCCAGGGGGATAGGACCGAATGGAGTTGTTCACCGGGATGATGGATCATCGGTGCAAACCTTTGACATTTATCACACTTCGAACAAACTCCTTAGTATCTTTTTCCATGTTATCCCAATAATACCCTGCGAACCAAAGAATCGGCACCGGAGTGATTCCCACAAGTGCCTTCATGGATTTCTCGTAGTACATAATCGGTGTCCCCCGGTCCCAAACACACTGTCAATGGTCCGTCAAAGGTATATAATGATCAATTTTCATCGAGTGAGAATCGAGCTACTTGGCTCGTAAGGCCCTCGACTCTTTTGGGTCCGAGGGACGCTTCTCGTGCTTTAAGTATTCGACGTACTTGTTCCTCCAATACCACGTCAAACCTGTTGAATTTATTTTCGCATGGCCTTCTTCGACCACCGACCTCGACAATTGGACGACAGTCCCCAGAACAATGCCATCTTCTTCAACCGATGACCCCAAATTTGCAAGTGCATCGACCTCGCTATTTTGTTCTCGAGGTACATGGTTCAGTGTCCATTCCTTGAAGAGATGCAATGTCACTTGAAGTTTATCTAAGTACCTTTGTATTCTATCTTCTCGAACCTCGAACTCCCGTTCACTTGGTTTAATACCAAAAGAGAGTCGCATTTGGACTCAATGACCTCTACTCCCAGGCTCTTGGCTAGTTCGAGACCTGCAATCATGGCCTCATACTCGACCTCATTGTTAGTCAATTTCGACGTTTTGATAGATTGTCTAGTGATGCTGCCCGTAGGCGATTTTAAAACTATACCGAGCCCAGACCCTTTCACATTCGAGGCACCGTCCGTGTAGAGGGTCCATACCCCCGATGATGTGCTCATTTTTAGCAAGAGTTTCTTTTCTACTTCGGGCACAGGGGCAGGCGTGAAATCGGCCACGAGGTCTGCCAAAATTTGAGACTTGATAGCCGTTCGGGGTTTATATTCGATATCATACCCTCCAAGTTCGATGGCCCATTTGGACAATCGGCCAGACAGTTCGGGCTTATGCAAGATATTTCGAAGTGGATATGTAATCAATACACATATGGGATGACATTGAAAATATGGCTTTAACTTCCTAGATGCGCTTATTAACGCAAGAGCTAACTTTTCTAAATGCGGGTACCTGGTTTCAGCATCTCCTAGGGTCCGACTTACATAATAAATAGGAAATTATGTACATTTTTCTTCTCGAACCAACACGCCACTTACCGATACCTCGGACACGACTAAATATAAGTAGAGTTCTTCATCCTCCTTCGGAGTATGAAGCAAGGGTGGGCTCTATAGATACCGTTTTAATTCATCTAAGGCTTGTTGACACTCCTAGTCCATGTGAAGTTGTTCTTCTTCTTAAGTAGGGAAAAGAAATGATGACTCCGATCTGATGACCTCGAGATAAATCGGCCTAGGGAAGCTATCCGTCTGGTTAGCCGTTGTACGACTTTCACATTATTTACGATGGTGATTTCCTTGATGGCTTTGATTTTATCGGGGTTGATCTCACTCCCCCTATTCGACACCATGAACCCTAGGAACTTGCCCGAGCCAACTCCGAAAGCGTATTTCTCGGGGTTGAGTTTCATGTTGTACCTTCTTAGGATATCGAACGTTGCTTGCAAATGAGTCAAATGGTCCTCTGCACGCAAGGACTTAACTAGCATGTCATCAATGTAAACTTCCATAGATTTGCCTATCTGATGTTCGAACATTTTATTAACTAGGCGTAGATATGTAGCTCCCGCATTTTTTAGCCTGAAAGGCATTACATTATAGAAATATGTACCATACTTCGTGATAAACGAAGTCTTTTCCTGGTCCTCCGGGTTCATTTGAATTTGATTGTACCCGGAGTACGCATCGAGAAAAGTAAGGATCTCGTGGCCAGCCGTATCATCAATCAAACGGTCGATATAGGGCAGTGTGAAAGAATCTTTACGGCATGCTTTGTTCAAATCTTTGTAGTCTACACACATTCTAAGTTTGTTTCCCTTTTTAGGGACTACCAATACGTTAGCTAGCCACTCGGGATAGTTTACTTCCCTAATGGATCCTATCTTGAGAAGTTTGGTTACCTCGTCTTTGATGAATGCGTGTTTTACCTCAGACTGAGGTCTCCTCTTTAGCTTCATCGGTTTAAATCTGGGATTGACACTTAGTCGATGTGTGGTTATCCCCGGTGGGATCCCTGTCATATCTAAGTGGGACCAAGCAAAGCAATCAACGTTATCGATAAGGAATTGAATGAGTTTTTTTCTGAGTTCGGGGGTTAGCCTTGTTCCCAAGTATACCTTTTGTTCCGGCAGATGCTCGATCAATACCACCTGAGCGAGCTCCTCAACCGTGGACTTCGTCGCATCTGATTCCTCGGGGGAGACGAAGGCTCGAGGGGTAAGGAAATCTTCTTCTTCGTCCGCGATCACCTGATCCTCGATCACTTGTTCCTCGGGCTCAGCCGAGGACATGAGCTGTGATTGCTATTTGGCTACTTGTTTGTTCTTGATGCTCGACGTTTTCGATGTGGATGTCATCGATACTGGCACCAAGTCATGGACTGAAAACATTTCCTTAGCTGCATGTTGCTCCCCATATACCGTTTTCACGCCATCCTTTGTTGGGAACTTCATCGTTTGATGAAGGGTCGATGGAACTACCCTCATGTTGTGGATCCAAGGCCTTCCCAACAAAGCATTATACCTCATGTCTCCTTCGATGACATGAAACTTTGTGTCTTGCAGGGTTCCGGCCACATTGACTGGAGGATGATTTCCCCATTCGTTGTTTCACTTGCCATGTTGAAGCCATTCAAGACTCGAGATGCTGGTATGATTTGGTCAAGCAGCCCGAGCTGCTCCACGACCCTCGACCTGATTATATTTGCCGGGATACCTAGATCTACGAGAACACGTTTAAGTTGAACTTTATTTAAAAGGATAGAAATTACTAGTGCATCGTTGCGAGGCTGAGATAAGCCCTCGATGTCTTCCTCGCTGAATGTGAGGGTGTCCTCGGGCATGTAGTCCCGAGTCCACTTCTCCCTTGTGATTGATACTTTGGTGCATTTGAATATGGGTCCCTGTGGGACGTCGACTCAGCCGATGATCATGTGAATAACATGTTGAGGTTTTCTTGTTCATTTCTCTTTCTCGGAAATGGTTCTTGGCCCGGTCGCTGAGAAATTCTCGAAGATGCCCCTCGTTGAACAATCGGGCTACCTCCTCTCTAAGTTGCCTGCAATCCTCGGTCATGTGCCCATGAGTACCATGATACTTGCACATCAAGTTGGGGTTCCTCTGAGAAGGATCAGTCTGTGTGGGCTTATTCCATCTGGTATCTCTAATTTTACCAATGGCTGAGACGATACCCGAGGCATCGACGCTAAATTTGTATTCTGATAATCGGGGTGCCTCCACCGGTCCTGAGTGCCTGTCGAACCCGATCTTACTCATGAGTCTCCTGGAATTCTGACCTCGATCTACTCTTCGATGATTCCAAGGTATGTTACGCCTCGAAGTGTTCCTTCGGTCTTCGACGTATGGTCGATATCTTTCCTTGTTCGACCTTGGCTCCTCGTCTGCATCTCTCGACTCCTTTGCTTTCAATCTTCTTGGATAAACTGAGCCCGAGGGGGCTCCCAACTGGTCATCTTCGACCCTAATGTTTGACTGGTATCTGTTATGTACATCCGCCCAAGTCACGGCGGGGTACTCGATCAAGTTCTACTTCAGCTGCCTCGAAGATATCGAACTCCGTTCATTTAGCCCCTGAGTGAAAGCTTGTACAACCCAGTCATCGGAGACTTGTGGTGACTCCACTCGTTCCAACTGGAACCGGGATACAAATTCCCTCAACATCTCATTCTCCCTTTGCTTGATTTT